>CAJNRD030001121.1:2390346-2581590 GCA_905319865.3 Cotesia congregata
TTTTTTTTTTGTCAGGAAAATACTGCAGAGAACAACAATGAAAAATTTGAAGAAATAATGGGACTGCTAGTGATGCGCTACTTCCGTAAAAAACATGTAGAATCGGAAACGAACGAGATCCGGGGGCTCAGAAAAGATTTGAATGAGTTGAGGTACCTGCTGAAAGACGCCCTATCACCAGCTTGAACTAAAAATGAAACAAAATTAAACCGTAAAAAGTAAAGAGTTAATTTTAAAATTAATTTTATTTATATTTTATTGTATAAATTTTTATTATTTTAATTCATATTTCATTTACCGTACGGTAATAAAAAGTGACCGTCGTAGACTCGAGGGAAATCAGAACGATAAACCGTGAATAGCAAAGTAGAATGCTAAATTATAACTTTAATATAAATATAATTAAAAAAAAAAATAAAATAAATAAAATATTTATCTTAACTTTGGCTTTGACATTATTTCACATGTAAATATTTGATTATTTATTCATTTGTAAGTCAAAGAATTGAATCAGTAGGTCAGTTATTAATTAGGATAAAATATTTGATCTAATATTTTCCAAAGTATTTAACCGCATTACCAAATAACTTTTGTCTTTGTTATGTTACATAATAAACAAACATGTGAATATTTTAAATCCGTTGGTTAATAAATGAGGTGGGTCTAAGATTTATTAATTACGCTCGTTTTAAATAAACAGACATTTTGCCTTACGATAATAATATTTTCAATTACATAATTATAATTAGTGTTTTTAAGAATGAATTGCACAATTTTTGTAATACTACTAACTATTGCGTCATCGGTTGCGGTAAGAATTAATTGATTGTTTTGATTTCGGTAATTAATTCATTTATTATTAGTTAAGTTTGAGTCGAATTTTTTTAAGGTAATTAATCACAAATTTACTTGTATAATAAATTAATTTATCAGAAGAAATATTAAAATGTTTTTTTTTTTTTTTTTATACTATACATGATAATTTAACCTTTGAGTATATACCTAAAAAAATTTTTTTGAAGTATTCGTTAACAATTTGGAATATGAAACTTGTTTCAGCTGAATAAAAATTTATTTTAGTGATCTAAATTTTTAAAAGTTAATTATTTTACGACGAAGAATATATGAATTACAGAATTATCAAATAAACTATGTTATTTTTCTCGAGTAACTTAAACAAAACTTTCGACGACAATAATTCAAACGAAATAATTCTCCAACAATTCAATAAATAACAGAGTTATTAAAATAAAAAGGTCCGTATGGTCAAAAGTTCAACGAAGAAAATAGGGGAAACGACGTAACTGGATAAGAAGATCATAAACTTCAGTAGCTTGAGACCTCTGGATAATTTTCCCTATTTTCTCAACCTGGCGACCGTAAATTATCATCTTGATACCAGTACATTTACCCACCGCCCACTATCCCGATCATCCTTTTTTATCAGAGAGACCAACATCTGTTGTCTGCAAACTAATAAGGTAAAAAATCTTTACCAAAAAATTACATCAAAAGAATTTGCGTTAATTAAAGCTTTGACGCAACTGCTAAAAATTTCTACTGCACCAAAAAAAATTTAATTCTAGAGAACTTTTTTTTATTATTATAATAATGAAGATAGGTATAAAATAACTTTAGAAATCTCAATGCGAATAACATTTACTGGAAAGATTTATATAATAAAATTGGCGGCGCTAATTAATAAATTATTTGAATTATTGAAGGTGTTTCGCGTAGAAAATCGATGAAGTTAATCAACTTTTACCTGAAGAAATTTGACTTTTCTCATCCTGACCCATTAAGGAGTCCCTAATACAATCAAGACTTCGGTGACGAATCTGAGTAACCCATAACTGATTTTATAAAGCTTGAAGATACAAAGCTTAACGGGTTTGCCGCTGCCATATCATAAAAAATCATATTATTAGTGTACAAAAATTTTAATATTGAAAAAAAATTTGTTTGTCTATGAAAAAAATTTAAATTAAAAAATTCAAATTCCGAAAAATTTTTCAAATAGATCAAAAGGAAGTGTAATACATGTGACTCCAAAATTTTTTTGGATAATTAAACAAAATAATTTTGCTACAGTTAGTTTAAACATTTTGTCGCTGTAACTAAGTGATTTTATTGTCAAAAATAGTTGTAAAATTTTGGGAAGGGTTTTTCCAAAATTGTCATTAAAGTTATAATTTTTTTATTATTGTAACAATTAAAAAATTCTGGGTATGGTTAACTCTGCAGGCTATCCCTGGGAACTTCCTGTTATATTCAAGTTTAAAAGGCTTAAAAAATTTTCTATACCAAAGTTTGTAGCTCGAAATAAAACTTTGAGCTTGAAAATCTAGTTACTGCCTCGGAAAAATGTTTTTTTTTTAAATTTAGCCATTAAAATTATTAATTATTTGAACAAAATAATTTATCTATTTCAACAACATTTGTTATACCAACTGAATGGTTTATATTGAACCAATAAAAATTTTTTCTTATTCTAACATAACAACCTTGTTATTTAAACAAATCAATTTGTTCCTTAAACTGAAATATTTTGTTGTTATAACAGATAAATTATTACTTATTAAAATCTAGACTTTGTTATCCTAAAATATGATTTTTTATCCCTATGTTAACATATTCATTTTTTGAATACGTTGCCCCAACAAAAATTTTCTTGCCTGTAATTTTTACAAGATTAAAGGTCTTAGATGTCAAATTTCTACCCTTAAGCCCGAGTGTTTGCATAGATTTTTTCCGTGGGGAATTTTTGCTTATAAAAAAAGTACTTTCTATTTAAGTATTTACAAACGCTATCCAATAAAAAATCCGTCAAAAGATTTCGTCTTTTGTCACAGAAAAACTCGGAGCCTGAAACTTTTATTCACATTTTATACCGGAGACATACAAAGGAGTAACGAGTTTTAAATAAGTAGTGTGTAATATAAGTAGAAATGGATTTCTCTGGGAAAAGCTACACAGAAGAAAGGGCTGAGGTGTAACGCAAATATCTACCCACACCAGAAGGGAGGAGAAAATACAAGCTCAAGCTCTTCTCCTCACTTGTACTTCTCGTAACTATAACCCGAGGGTTTTCTCCGAGGAGATGAAAGCGACGAGTTTCCGGCCGACGCGCACCACCTCCATCCTCTAACGCGGAAGGGGTTTGTGAGCAGTGCGATTTACTCTCATAGCACAGTCTCTTATTCAACCCGTAACGTGTTCATTACTCTTTTTACGGGAATTCTTTGTAGTTATTTCTTAATAAAGTTTAACCCGAGTAATTTTTATTTACTCCGACTCTAGTATTTTTTTTTTATTAATTTTTACAAAATTTACTGACTTATAATGATAACTTTTTCATCCGACCGAAGGTTTGTTTACTTTTTTTTCTTTCGAAATAAAATTGCATTGTAAAAAAAAATAAATAAAGTTTTTGTTTTGTAACTATGCGAAGTGTGAACAGTATGTAAGGTAAAAGACTCAATTATTGACACTTGCAATTTTATTTTAATTAAAAAAAAAAAATCAACTTTAATAAATTAATAAATATAAATTTTAAGAAAATTGGTTTTTTGAGAACATTTAATTTTCTTAATTAAAATAAAATTGCAAGTGTCAAACAACTAGGCCAGTGTCAATAACTGGGTCTTTTACCTTATACATATTTTATAAATATATTTATATATTTTTAATATATTTAAAATATATTTTTTATGTATTTCGACATATATTTTTTTTCATGGGAATAAAATTTTTTGCAGGTCTATTTTTTCCTCTTACAATTTGTTATAAATAAAAACAACTTATGAACCCTGATTCGAAGTGTCTTACGTTTGCATTACTTGTAGTGGACTAGACATACAAGTACAAGTACAAGTACAAGCAAATAGACGGATAAGAAAAAGAGAACAAGGAAGAAATAAGAAAGAAGAAATGATTAAGACTAACAAAAAGGTCAACTTAAAGTTATATATTACTTTGCTACAGTATACTTCTTCTTTTATCACGTTTATCCACTTTTATAAGCACTCGTGAGACTTTTCAAACAGGGTTTTTATCCGACTACTGTAACAAACAGTCGGTTAAATTATTTCAGGGGTACACCCACTAAATACAGACATTGTATACAAACAAACACACAAATAAAACTTACATATAATACATATACAAACGCACACAAACTTTATACATATACTTATACATATATAGTTATATATGTATTGATGTATATACAGATAAATATACATAGTCATATTAACGATGCCCAAGGGGTTAACACACACGTGGGTGCAATTGTACAGCGTGGGAATTGCACATTCGTGTACTGTACCGCGATTATACACAAGTACACATTTACGCACAAAATTTAAAGAATAATTAATAAATAAATTAAATGATAAAATATAAAAACATTTCTAATGGGTACTGAAGAAATATTTAAACAAATGTGAAGATATGTACCCGTTAGTTTCTACCTGTCTGCGCTTCTCGGAACGGAGATATGCATTGTATTGTACTTTTTTTAAAAAGTAATATTTAATTATTATTGTAATGATAAATATATCTATACAGACATATGTATATTCTAAACACCGATGTACTCAGTCTATGTTTATATACGTGTTTTATATTAATAAAAAAAGAAATAATAAATTAATTAAAAAAAAAAATAATAAAAATATAAAATTGTGAGCGATGGACATAAATACAAAGAAGAAATGAAAAAAAAAATTTTTGTGATTTTTTTTTTTTGTGAAAAGTACTGCTAATTATATAGATAATTACTTTCTCGGAAAATACTGTGAAAGAAATTTAAAAAAAAATACGTGAAGAGATGTAATTACGCATAAAGCAACGACAGGTATTTATGTATTGTATAAAAGAAAGATAAAAATAAAATATAATGAAATTATAAAATAATGTAAAAGTTATTTATTAATTTATTTGTCGCGGGTGTAAAATTTGGGATAGAATTTTTAAATGGTGATTAAGTATATCACTATTATATACAAATACAAAGTTATGGATACATGGAAAGATCAAGATGATACTGGATATTATCCTAGATTATACTCTGTGGTGAAAAAAAATTTCAGATAGCATCTAAAAAATCCAGATTATACTACGTGATATCTGGATTATATTTATTGTAATTTGTATTTTACTAGCTATCTGAAAAATTTTTTTTACTTAGTACAATCTGGGATGATATCCAGTGTCATCTTGTTTTTTTCGTGTACGAGTAATGAGTTAAGGTACGACTGTAGGCAAGATGGGAAGAAATAAAGTCTAAGACACATGAGCTTGTAATTGTTAATAAGCATGTAATACTGTCGAACGATTTTGTCCCAGACAATTTTCGGTGAGAAACTTGATAAGACACTCATGTTTTTTACTCTGTAATTAAATTGCAGATTACGATGATAATAAATGCTATTTGACGAGTGACGTGTGGCTTTGTTATTTTTATTTCAATCTAGTCTTTTAGATTTACATTAATTTTCTTTTTACTATTTTGGTTTTTATAATTAACCCGTAGTGGTCATACTTCTTAAAAATAACGTAATGGTCATATTGGGTCTAGTTGACCCCATCTACGGAAAAATTAACACTTTCATTGAATAACTCAATCGTTTTTTAATTTTTTTTTTCAATTGTTTAATTATAAAAAAAAAAAAATGCGAGAAAGTCAAATTTTTCAAAAATGGTTTCTAAATTTCACTTTTCAAGAATTTTTCGTCTTGATCCAAGACAATAAAAAACTCTTCAAAATTATTTTCTTGGTTCAAGAATTTTTCTCTTGATTCAAATAAATTTTTTTTTCTGTGCATGAATCTCAAAAAATCTTCAAACAAGAATAGATACAATTTTGAATGATATCTTCTACGCAAGAGCAACTCAAAAATTGTCTCGGGTCATCTAGACCCATGACCACTACGGGTTAAAAATCTTAAAAAGAAATTTTTTATTTTCGGAATTGTTTAGCCAAAAAATCATTTAGATTTAGGGAATAAAACATTTATTAATAATTAATAATACTCTTAATTAGAATAAGGCACATTTTGTTTATTCCGGACGGAAGAAATATATAATATAATATATTTATATATAAAATATATAATTAATTAAAAGTCTAATAAGTACCATAAATCATCACGTTCTGATCTACTTAATCTATTTAATTTAAATAATAATAATAAAATGGTAATACGTCACTTGTCTTCATACTCTTTGCTACTGGCATCAGTTTGATTCTTTCTCCTGGGAAGGTGAAGGGTAAGCGGCTGCTGGTCCCTGTCCTGCCTCTGCTCCAGGTCCTTGCGGACCATAATCTTCGAACTAGGAACATGTTGCTCATGGTGAGTCCAGTCAAAGTTAAAAACCGGGACTTCTGAGTGCAAGTCCGCGGAGTCTGGAGTGTCTACGGGAGTAGTCGGGGTGGTGATGTACATCGGACTGAGATCCTGGTGAACGACATCAGGAACCCTTTGGAGCGCGTCGGACCAAATTGGACTGGAGTTCCACTGGTCCATGGTTTCATGGGGATCCAGCATCATGATTCCGTTTGTTTTGCCACCCCGCTTGTGTCCCGAGTTCCTCTCAGCACAAGCATCTCCGTAGGCTGAGTCCAGGTCAGTGTACTTCGGAGACTCGGCAGAAGATACTGACGAATACTGACGACCATGAAGGTAATGGACCGCCAATTTACCTCTGTACCCACAAAACTTGGGCGTCATCCTTGCGTGCTGGTGTTGCTGGTGATAATGATGGTGATGCGCGGGAACTTGCTTGGGAAACTCGATGTTTATCGGGTGAGACAACTGGTACAGAGTCCGGGTCTCGTGCTCTCCGCTGCTGTTTATCGACATGTCAACCGGCTCGATGTCTTCTTGGTTGGTCACCTCCACTTTGGTCAGCGTAGACGCACTTGGTACCGGAGGGTATTCCGCGTCAATTCGCGCGCGGTGGTTGTCATCCAGGCTGTAGGAACTCACGGATGCTTCGCTGGGGTGAACTGGCTGCATCAGAACCGACCTGGGGTAAGACTCTTGGTACGACATCGTGCTCGAGTGCGAAGACTGGTTCGACGATGGGCAGATTCCGTAAGTAAATTTTGATTGTGATGAATATTGGTATAGCCAGGAACTTGCTCGCATCACTTCAGCTTCTTTATCACTGAAATTTTTATTATTTTTTTAGATTGTTTCTTCAAGAAATTTTTTTTGGTAAATATTTACAAGTGGGGTCAACAATGTTAATTTTCATTTTTTTGAACAAAATTTCTACTTGATTTTATTAAAATATTTTTTTTTTTGAAAAATGAACGATTAAAAAAAAAAAAGAAAGTTGGTTATCACAATTTTAACAAAATTTCAAAAAAATTTATAAATTTTTTTGAAAATTCTGATATTCAACTTTTTTTTTAATTGTTTGTTTTTTTATATACTTTTCAAAAACATCAAAAAAAGATAAAATTGAAATTTTATCCAAAAACATGAGAGCCAAAATTTTTTCAAACTTTTAAAGGCAAAAAAGCTATCAAAATCTTTATTTTGTTCTTTCACGACATTTTTTATCATAAATGCGCCTTTACAAACAAGCAGAATTTTAAAAAATGTTAATTTTTCACCTAGATATGGCCAAAAATAGGGTTGACCCCATTTGAAAATAATTACCAAATATTTTTTGGTAAAAATAAAATTTTCTAAAATTTTTTATTTCTTCTTTCATATCATATAAATATTTGGTAATTATTTACAACATGTTAAATTTGTTTTTTGATCAAATTGATCAATTTTTTTTAAATTGTTCTTTTAAAAAAAATATCAAAAAAAGATAGAAATTTTATCTAAAAAAATGAAAGCCAATTTATTTTCCAAATTTTAAAGGAAAAAAGCTATCAAAATCTTTATTTTTTTCTTTCAGTACATTTTTTATCAGAAATGCGCCATAAAAACAAGCAGAATCAAAAAAATGTTAATTTTTCACCTAGAAAGATATGGCAAAAAATACAGTAGACCTCACTTGTAAATAATTACCTTTTTTTTTCTGAAGAAGAAGAATATAATCTTCATAATTATCTCTTTTATTTTATAATTAAATTCACGGACAGTCTGTCGCGGAGATAAGTTTGCTATTATATATTATATATTGGATAAATATAGCACAAGATACAAGTAATAATATAATATATGTTTAAGAAATAATACTATAACAAACAAGTTTTGCAAAGTTAACTTTGACTTAGTTTAGTTTAGATTAGTTGTTACTTCTTCTTGTTCTTGTGATATTTTGAATGCAAGTTTAAGTTAAACAATAAGTTTGTTAAGTGTAGTTTGAGATGAAAGAGAAGACAAGTTATAGGTATTAGCACCTTGAGTAAAATGGTGAAGAAGAGTAAGAAGGAAGAGAGAAAAGGAATGGATTACCTCAGCACTTGGTTTGTGCATACGATAATAGGATGTTGGCATTCTTCAGAAGTTTCCTTTACTTGTAGAACACAGTGAATCCAAAACCATCTGCCTGAACGACTTTGTAGCCTCAGTAGCGCTGTGCTCGTTCTCTCTTGGTCTGACTGTATGACTGAATAAATCAAATCCATTAGACGTAAGCCGTATATATTAACTACTATATACACATGGTTAATCATAATCATGATATATAAATATAACGATAGCTTATTTCATTGCGCAATGTAGTTCATTTCACTTAGCTATTTACTTTAATATATTTTATATAGTGTTTTACCCGTTTGATGCTTGCAGTAAGCAGTCCTTATGCAATCCCAGTGAAGGAGGTTGTACCAAGAAACGCCAACTAACTCCGATCTGGTATATTCCAAGTGACTCTCGGCCCTAAGGTTTTTATTAAAGAAGAAATATTTTAAAATAAATAAAAAGAAAACGAGTTGAGATCGATAATGCCAACTATATCAGCTGAATTTATCGATAATCATCGTCTATTCATAAATTTTTAACTCCTTTAAACTAGCAATCTTTAAGAGAGTTAGAGAGTACTCAGGAAATTGAGTGCCATTTACTTAACTTCAGTCGATTTTATTTTTTATAAGCTAGTTTATAAGCGCTTTAACGTTTTGAGCTTTAGTTTACGCTGAAGATATTTTTAAGAAAACTTTTTTAAATATTCACTATTTTTATTTTTATTTTACTTACGTTTTGTCAATGTGTAAATATTTCATGTCCATTGAATGGATTGTTGTAAATATATTTGTCGCACCCTGTACAACGCTTTCACGGGTTTCAGGTAATACCACTGGAGTACATGAAGCCAAAAATACTGATTCGTTACGATTACATAGAGGTACAAATGGCAAATAATGACCTTCTACTAATACCACCTGGAAAAATTTAATTTTTTTTTTTAAATTATTTATTATTAATTTTAATTTTTAATTATTATAAATTTTAATTATTAATTGGATTTATATACCAAGGTTTAGCTTGATGGCAAATTGTACAATGTCTAAGTATAATTAATGAGTAATAACTAAAAAGTGTAATTATTGACAAATAATATTTAATGAATAATTATTCAATGAGACTCAAAGTTTTCTGTCTTGATGAATAATTATAAAGTACTATCGGAGATAGCGTATAACTCGGAAAATATTCAATTTTTTGCTTCAAAAATTTTACTGTATATTCTTAATATATGTATTAATATATCCTTAAATTTTTTAAACGATTCATAGAGGAGTTTTTTTTATTTTAATTTCCAAAAATCGCCTTTTTTATGCTGTCGCACTAGTTGTGCCCCTCAATTGACGCAAAAAACTGGTTATTTTCAATTATAAATATTTTTATTGAACTTTTTTATTTTAACTATAAAGTTCTATCAGTTATAAAGCTGTAATTCGATTTTAATTAGGAAATCTTTATAATTCTCGAAATAATTAATATTTAAAATATAAAAAAACTGCTCCTTTAAAACATGAAAAGATATCCTTTTAAAAATCAGCTTCTCATTTATTAATTGTATTCTTCATTGGCGCATTTTGTTTGTTTTCTTCTTTTTTTACCATGCGTTACTAAATGTATTGTAGTAATTATTTATTACGGCTATTTTTAATTGAACCTATTACATTCTAAGCTAGTGTGATACATGTATAATATAATCTTTTAATTGTTTTCTTTAACTCAACTCGAATGTACGAATTTATGTGCAATTGACTAGTTACACCATTTAATATTGCTGTAAGCTATGCTTGATGAGCAATTTATCTCAAATAAAATAATTATAATAAATTTAACAGATATTTAATAATTTTTTTTAACAAATAAATTATGGCAAAAAAAAAAATATAAAAAAAATCTTAAAAAATTAAAAATGCAATTTTTTAAAAATAATTTTTTGGAACAAATTTTTTTGTTGAAAAAAATTAAAAAATTGTATGACTGCTAACTTTAATGTCATAATAAAATAAAATAAAATAATGAATAATTAAATTGTAAATCTAAAATCTTTTTGACAAAAATTATTTCTTCTTTTATAAATTCTAGAGTAAAAAAATTGTTGTAAATAATAAAGTATGTAAAACAATTTATAAATATAAAAAATCAATAACTTGATACCTTGTAACTATTAATAATAATTTTTATAATAAGAAATGTATTTAAAAAGTAATATTTTCATTACTTTACTTTAAAATAATTGAATTATAATCAGGTTATAGGTACTTTCAGTCACCTGAAAAAAGTTGCTATTTAAGTCGGTAAAAACTTCAATGACGTATTTTTTTATTATTAATTAAATAATTGAATATATTTATACCTAATTATCGGATGAGATAATAATAAGTTAAATGAAAATAACAAAGCGGTTTAATTTCACTATTTTGATCTGTTACCAGAGCAATTATTAGTAACTTAGCGGTAAGCGACTACATGTTACAATTTGAAATTATAATTCAATGCCAATATTATAAAGCTGCTCGGACAAATAATAAATGTATTTGATAATCAATTAGTTAATTAATTAATTAATAAATAATTAGAGTAATGAAGTGATTGATTGATTAATTTAACCTTCTGGTCGCCAAATCGCAATTGACGTCGTGAATTTCTCGACACATTAATACGACACAGAAACAATCGTTTGTCGTTGCTGGACATTGGTCCACTTCTCGCCAATTGATTTTGGACTACCATATGATCCTGTTTGTCTATAACGTCATACACACTGTCTCCGTGAATCAGCAGATCTTCCATAGAGTGCCCGAGATACTCAGCCGCGTTTTCAGATATGTACAGCAGTTTTCCTTGGTGGGTCATCATCATAATAAATCCTGACATGGCCTAAAAGAAAATAAAAAAATTCAATAAAAAATTAGCTGATATCTGATAATTTTTTTTTTTTTATAAAATTATTTATAAAAAATTTGCACTTATTTTTTAATGTCTAGATAAAAGTATATATATTTTTATAAAAATTAAGTTAGCTGACATTTAAAAATTAAAAAAATTTTTTTTATTTTTAAAAAACTTTAAAGACTGTAAGTGCAATTTTAAAAAAATATTTTTTTGTTTTAATTTAATAATTTAATAAAAAAAATTCTAGACATAAAAATTTTTTTAAATTATTAGTGGAAATTTTTAAAAGTGTTTTTTTTATTGCAATTGATTTATTATAAAATTAAAAAAAAAAATTGACATCTGTCAGCTTATTTAAGTAAATATTTACTTAATTTAATATTTATTTATATTTATATTAATATTGATGTATATAGTTACAGCAAGTGCGAGACGGTAAGTTGACTTTTATCGTATACTTAAAAAAGGTTATAAAATAAGTACGTGATAAAAATTATTACCACAAACTATTTTAAAAATTTTAGCCTCGTAAAGCCTTGACTGTTTTCCGATATTAAAACTTTTTATTTTGTTTCAGTTTCTTTTATTAAAAATAAAAAAAAATATTGCATAATAAAACAAAGTTATTACTTTTGAAAATCCAATATTTGGCGTCGGGATATTTGACTCTGACGGACTGCTCTTCAAGGCTAAAAAAAAACAAATAAAGTTATAAATTAATAATAAATACTGTACAATCTTAAAGTTATGTTTTACTTTATCAAAGTTGAGTATCATCGCCAGCGGCCGGCTATTTAGCTCTGAGCTCAGAGCTGTTTGTTGAAAAAGGAGAAATAATGATAAACGTTTAACATTATGCTCGACAGTACTTTGAAATCTTGAGATTTTAAACTTGGGAATAGAGAATTATTAATCCAGGAAGATTTTAATTTATTTTTTTAGACTTGGGAAAATAAAAGTCAAATAAAAATTACATGTCAATCTTTGGGATCGTGAGAAGAAATATCATAAAGATTTTTAAATAAGTTTAAGAATAGTTTTATAAAAAAATCACAATGTTTAATTTTTTGATGTATTATTTATTTAAAAGAAGAAAATTTCTTCTTTATTTATATTTAATACAAAAAATTTTAATAATTAATTTTTAAAACTTTCATATTTGAATTTTAATAATTAATTCTCATAAATTTCAGATAGAGAATCAGATACTGTATAAAAAGTATTGAGTGCATTGAAGAGAAGAAGATAATCCCGGGGATGAAATTAACAAAACATATGACCAAGATAATTAAAATATTTAAAAATTTGTAAAACTTGAAGAATAAAGCATAATAAATCCAATAAAACTTTAATTTATTTCTTCAAAATTGAAAAAATAAATCAAATAAAATTTAGCAATATCTTCAATTTTTTAAATAAATTTTTATATAAAAATTACAACGTTAAATTTTTTATTAAATTTAAAAGAATAAAATTTCTTCTTTACTTATATTTAATACAAAAAATTTTAATAATAAACTTTTACAAATTTTATAATTGAAGGAAAAAAATTTCTTCTATATTTACATTAAATATATACAATTTTAATAAATAATTCTCACAAATTTCAGCCAGAAAATTATGATGTATAAAAAGTATTGAATTTATTGTAAAGAAGAAGAAAATCCCGAGGATGAAATTAACAAAATATATGACCAAGATAGTTAAAAAATTAAAAAATTGAAGAATAGAGTATAATAAATCCACGAAAATTTTAATTGATTTTTTCAAAATTGAAAAAATAAAATTTAAAAATATCTTCACATTTTTAAATAAATACAAATAATACTTTTATATAAAAATTATATACAATGTTCAATTTTTTATGTATTACATTTGAAAGAAGAAAATTTCTTCTTTATTTACATTTAATATAAACAATTTTAATAAATAATAATTCTCACAAATTTGAACCAGAAAATTATTAAGTATAAAAAGTATCGAATGTATTGAAGAGAAAAAGAGAAACCCGGGGATGAAATTAACAAAATGTGTGGCCAGGATGGTTAAAGTAAGTATGCGCTTAAAAAATGTTCCAACAACGGAATTTATCCGGTGAATCAAATAAAACGGTTTTCACATGAGTATGAGCTAAACGTTGGGATTTTCAGGTTGTATTGATGCAGTAAAGGGGATGTAGTTTCTGGGAGTACAGCATCCACATCCATAGGAGGAACCACCGGTGCTCGTACCCGTACTCGGTGTATTGGTACATAGTCTTCCTCTTGCATGATACATGCTCGAAGACACAGGAGGGAATGAGCGAGGAAAGGACAAAGAGACTGATGATACGAGAGAGAGTAGTAAAAGTATATAGATGAGAGTAGAGGTACTGGAGAAAAACACAGCCGTCTTTTACATACATTTATACATATAAATATGTGTGTACGTATAGTACATACGATGTACGATGTACCTGGATATATACGATATACCTGATGGAAGCGAAGGAGGAAGAAAGAGAGAGGACAAGGATGAGGTGAGGCGAGGAAAGAGGAAAGCACGGGCGCCCCGATGGGGGAGTATGGGTTACAGGAGCGTGAGAGTGTTGTTGCAGAGGCCGAGAGGTCAGCGGATCACCCGGAACTCGCGCTTAGACTTAACTTATACTCTCTGGTGCTGGGTGCTCGAGACGCCGAGTAGAGTTGAGACTCGAGGATACCAACCGTGCTGGTGAGTTTCTGTTCTGTTCTCTGCACGGACTTCACCCACGGCGTTCTCCCTTGCTCGGACTTTAAACTTTACCAGCACAACCTATTCCTTCTCTATATAATATAATACTATTTAATATATATGTGTGCACAGTCCTGCCTGGTCTCTCCTCCGGTCCACGGTCTCCAGTTCTTACTTCTTAGTCCGCAGTACCAAGTCCCCAGTCCCACTTCTTTTGTTACACTCATTTTTATTTCTTCCCGTTCCCGGGCTTCCATAAAGTACCCTCGACGCCCGTCAAATTAAATGTCTTCGTGTACTTACATTTTAATATATTAATATGTATGTTTCAGGGATTTGTCCTGGTTTAGGATGATTATTCTCTGGAAGAGAAGAAGGTGCTAGAGCTTGATGATAAGTTGGGAGTAGGTGACGATTTTTTTTAATTTCGTGAAGAATACTTTAATTGATGATTTTTCTTTATTAATTATTTTTTAAATTTCTAATGCATTTAAAATTTAATTTTGTAAAAATATAATTGCTTGAAAACTTGAAAATTCTGAAAATATTTCTTTGGGACGATTTTTTGGTGTCGTGAAGTAATACTTGGAAACTTTACTGAGATTGATGATTTTTCTTTTTTAATTACTTTTAAGAAAATTTTAGATCTTTTTAGAGTTAAAAACTATTAATTTAATTTCTTTATATTGTTATTTATTTTCTTTGAAATTTTTTAATAAATTTAAAATTAAATTTTATAGAAATATAATTGCTTAAAAAGTTTTAAAAATATTTTTTTGTCATGATTTTTCTTTATTATTTATTTTAAAAAATTTAGAATTAAAAACTATGAATTTAATTTTTTGATACTGTAATTAATTTTCTTTGAAATTTTTAATTCATATAAAATTCATATAAAATTATCATTCATTTTTACAGTTGGACTGAAATAAACATCTGATAATTCTAACAGATAATACTAAAAAATTTTTAAAAAACTATAAATGCAACTTTTTAAAATTATAAAAAATTTTTCATGTTTGAAATATGTAATGCATTAAAAAGAAATATATATTAACGGAACATGAATTTTATAACTTTAAATTTTATAAAAGTACAATTCCTTGTACTTGTTTGAAAACTTTAAAACTTTGTACGTATTTTTTCTAAAGTTTTAAAAGATTAACAGAAATTTGTTTGTTATTTTTACAATTTAGCAAAAACAAGATTTTTATATAAGAGAATTTTAAAATTGCAATTTCTTAAAATATTTTTTTAGCATTTATTTTTTAAATAAAATGAAGAAATTCTTTGATAATTTCCAAATTACATTTATAAATAATAATTAAAATTTTTCTCTTCCAGATTTGAAAAAAAATCAATTGCCAATTAAATAAATTTTAAATTGAGTATAATTATTAATTAAAAACAACAGAACAATTACTAAATAACAAGATCAATAATTAATCACCCAATTGAATTTTCAGACTCTCCACAAATTAAAACAAAAAGTTTCGAAACTCTAGACCGTGACGAAAAGTTCTTAATTTATACCCTATCTTAAATATTTATGTGCGAGAAAATGAACAAAAAATGCATGGAGAAATAAAAGAAAATTTTTATCAGCATCTATGATTTATTTACTCCTAATAACAGGTCCGAGGAAACTCATTAATGATTAATGACAATGATAATGTTGATGGTGAGCCAACAAAAAAAAAGAGTTCCGGGATATCTGTAATTTCAGTATCATCTCATCTCTTAAAAAGCGACTCGGAGGTTTGAGGACGAATGACGAAGAAATGAAGAGGTGACGGTACAGAGATTCTAAAGTTTACCAAGGGGGTCGAGCACCGCAGAGACGCGACCGCGACCGTTGCCGGGAGGTCCCAGGTTCGAATCTTGGAAAGACGTTCCGAGGAATGTCGGTATAATTTCAAAGTACCAGAGCCGCCGTATTATACTTATTCTCAATTCTCTTTCTGAACTATCAAACGACTGAAATATTACAACCAAGACAAGACTATACTACCGGCTTTCAGCAAGTCTGGTAAATATGACAACTAATTTCAAAACCTTATACTATTATCTACCACTTACTCTATTTCTTCTTTTCCAGTTTGTAGTTCAACTACAAACTCATCATAATTTAAATATTTCCTGATAAATACTGTGATGAAGATATATAAATATTGACTCACCCTGTTGAAAATAATTAGCTTTCCTCAGAAAAACACAAACAAGAGCCATCAGTTGCAACTGGGATAGTCGCTGTCTTGTAGAGGGTGGTAGAGGCAGAAGATCACGTAAATTAGCTATTTCGGCGTTTATCAGGTCCCTTCGTAGTTTGCTGGCGCCTTTCGTCGATTTGCTTGAATCTATCCTTCAAGAACACACCGTTTTGTCACTTAATATTTTATTGATTAAAAATCACTTCACAGGTAACAACCATAAACTTAAAAAATAGGAATAAACTTCACGAGATTAAAGTTAGCAGTCACTTGATAATTTTTTAACAAAAAAATTTCTTCCAAAAAATTAATTTAAAAAAATTGCATTTTTTATTTTTTAAAATTTCTACATGTTAATTTTTTTCCACTAATTTATTTCTTAAAAAAATTCTTAAATATCTGCTACTTTAATTTTCATAAAAACTTCTCTCAAAAAAACAAATAAATTTTTGCAGGTACACTGATAAAAAAATTGACTCAAGAGTCAAAATCTTGAACAATTTTTAAGAAAATAAATTTTTGAGTCAAAAAATTATTCTTAGTCCAGGAAAATTTTTTTGCTTCAAAAATTTCTTCTCTCGACTCCAGAAAATAATTTTCTTCAAAGTGGTTCAAGATTTTGGCTCTGAAGTTTAATTAATTAAATTTTTTTCCAGTGTAGCAATTATTAAAAATATAAACTTACCGATTGAACATATTTTTCCTTACAAAGGGATGACATTAGTGTTGTACTTGGGTACGACGTCGAGCGGGACATCCGGGTCGGCGGCAGGTACTCGCGAAACTGCAGCTGCAATCTAACATCCGGGTCATAACGCGCTACTACAGTGAACACGTGGATACTGGCCTGGCAAAGGCACGTTCTCTTGGTTTAGTTGCCTCAACTTAACTCTATCCTACTCGGTCCGCCTTACTGGTACTGCTATGCTCCCACCAGCAGAACAGACCAAGTGGTTTGTTGCCTACCGTGATTTTCGTGCTCTTTCTCCAGCCGTAGTCCTACCCGGTAACTTTACTGTAGCTATTTAATGCGCCAAACAACTTTACTCGGCCCGTGGTGGTAACATGAGGATCTGATGCAGGATGGAAGATCAACCGAGGAGGATTGAGGATGCTGGTGCTGGTGCTAGTGGTGGTGGTGGTGGTTGCTCTTCCTCGTCCCAAAGAGGCGCCCGCCAACTACCGAGGCTCATATTTACAAACAACCCAGCTAAGCGAGGAGAGACCAGAAAGGCTACCCTAATATCCAACCTGGAATTTGATTGTTGTGGACCCTCTGCTCGGGCTATTAAATTAAATCCGGGTCTGATATTTAAATTTGCTTGGTACCTATTTTAATTTAATATATACCGATCATAGGCACACTCCAGCTCATAATAATTATTGTGAAATTTTATCAATTTTTTTTCTTAATTATTATTATTATTATTATTATTATTATTTTTGATTATATTAAAAACAATATCGATATTTTATGATCTATAATGACAAAAAAATGATGTACAGAATTATAAGATAGAATTAACATGATTGTATTATGATGATAAATTTAGCAGATATTTAATAATTTTTAGAATTTTTTTTAACAAATAAATTATGGTAAAAAAAAATATAAAAAAATTGACATTGTAGAAATTTTGAAAAATTAAAAATACAATTTTTTAAAAATAATTTTTTGGAGCAAATTTTTTTGTTAAAAAAAATTAAAAAATTCAAAACAGACTATTTTTTTTTTTTTTTAGTCTCGAGTGAAAAAATGTCAGTTTTTGATGTTTTAAGAGCCCTCTCCCAAAAAACAGCTCAAAAAAAAAATTTTAAGAGGTTGCTCCAAATTTTTTTAAATTTCAAAAATTAAAATTTTTTTTTTTTATTTTTTTTCTCGTTACGTCATAATTTTATAGACCAAAAAAAAAGGTTTTCCTAAAAGTTTCAGTTCAAAATATGAATTTTAAAAGGTCGCTCATAATTTTTTTTTAATTTATTAGTGACTATTTAATTGGATTGGCATTTTTTGAAAAAATATTATGAGCGACCTTTCAAAATTTTAATATTGAATTGAAACTTTCAGGAACTTATTTTTTCTTGGTCTATAAAATTATGAAATTTAGAGCGACCTCTTAAAAATTTTTTTTCAAGCTGTCCTTTGGAGAGAGCTCTTAAAATATCAAAAACTAACATTTTTTCACTTGAGATTAAAAAAAAAAATCGGTTTTTTTTTCGCGCCACCCTAATATATATACAGGGCTAAATAAATAAATAAATGAATATTATTATTATTATTAATAATAATAATAATATCCTGAATAATGATAACAGTAAATTTAATTAAAATAATAATAGAGTAAGAGATAGAGATAGAGACTATTAGATGTCAATTCAAGTGTTGATAATCTAAATAGCAATCCTGGTATTTCTTTCACTTAAAACTCAAGCATCCTCTAGTCTCTGTGCTCACTCTTACTCAATACTTGCGCTAAGACTCCTATCCAAAGGCTCTTAGCTCTTGGCTTTTAGCTCTTGGGTCTTTGGTCTTGCATAAACTCTTTCTCTTTCTGTCCTCTGGTATTTTACCAGTAAAGCGCGGGTGGACATACCTATGTGCAAAAGTATTTGTGTAAATATATATTTATATACCTTTACTTTATATCAGTATGTTTGTTTGTGGGTATAGATGTATGTGGAGCCAGACTAACATCAACATCAACATCTCCTGTTGGGGGTATGGTACTTTACTTGGTCTTTCTGTTTATGTTCGGCTCCGTACTGACCCACTCACTCTTGGCTACCACCCGCTTTATGCCAAGCTCTGTTGCTCACTGTCCTGCTCCATGTAAGTGTAATATAAGGTACTGTAGTGGTTTCAAGGTTTTATCACGCGACACCAGTCGCTTTAGTTTACTATTATAAATAAATACTCAACTATTGCCAATTTTCACGTTGGATCTCGGGTATTAATGCTGCCTTTTTTCTTTTTTTTTTTAGCTACGGTTTTACGGTGTCAAAGGAGTGTGCTCGACAGATATTGATTACTTTGCTTTTTTTATCACTCGATCTTAGTTTACAAAAGCTCAGAGTTTTTTGGAAGATTTTTTTTTTTAATTTAGTTTAATTGGATTTTTTATTGAAGAATCTTTTCAAGTTTAAAACTTTTGTATGAAAATTTTTAGAGTAATTTTTAAAATTTAGCTTAACTCAATTTGGAGTTATTGATCTAAAAGTTTAAATAGCTGCTATTCCTAAACTAATCAATCGATTTAGCTCATTCCCGAACTTTGTTTCAAAGATTCGTTGCTAAGTTTCAAGGTTTAAGTATCACATATACATACAAATATCTAAACGAATCTTTTTCAAAGTTTATAAATGAATATAGATTAACTGCTTAATTATTAAAAAGTTTTCAAATCTTATAAATTTGTTTTATATTTACTAAAAAGTAACCTTCAGTAGATTATATTTTTTTTTTTTTGTCGTTTAATTTTATTTTATGACTCAGGCCATAAAAGGCTTAAATGTAAAACAAAGTGAGTCATCGGTAAAAAAAATAATTTTTAATCGGTTTTTAAAATTTTTAATATTATATTTAATTTTTTTAATTATAAAATCATTAATTAACATATTTATCACACCACTGTAATTATTTTAATACTAAACTTAGGCGACGTTTTTAATTTTTTGATTTTTTTTAATAATTAAATTAGAAAAAAATATTTTTTTTAAATAAAAAAAATTCTTTTTTAATTTTTAAATGTCTGCTAACTTAATTTTCATTATTATTTCACATATCTTCATAAATATTTCACATAATAAACAGTAACTTCAAATTATCTTTAACCTTGGTATGTTATTTTTATTATTATCAGAATTTTCATATCAGTGTGAGTAATTTTAAACAATAAATATTTTTAAATATTTATCATATGAAAATCAAGTTAGCCGGTATCTAAAAATTTTTGATTTTTTTTTATTAATTAAATTACAACTAAAAAGATATTTTTAAATAATTGCACTTGTAGTTTTTCAAGTTTTTTACATGTGAAATTTTTTTTTTAATTGTTTAATTGAAATTTCTTCAATAAAAAATTTCTAAAAATTTTGAAATGTCGGCTACCTTTATTTTCATTTTTTTTAATAAAAAAAAATAAGAAAAAAAAATTTAATTTGTAAAAAAACTTGAAAAATTTTTAAAAAATATTTTATTGTTCCAATTTAATAAATAAAAACTTTAGTATTATATTTATCACAGCTGATAAAATTATTTTTTTTTTTTAGGTGCGGGTAAAAAATTTTCAAATTTAATTTTTAAATTTTCGCGCCTGATTCCTATTAGCTGACAGCTGACCAATCCAAGACTATGAAATTTTAATTACGCCAGTGAACGGCAGAGTGAGCACGTGTTCCCTCAGATAGAGAAAGAAGAGCTCTTTTTTATTCTTTTTGATCTGCTACCGCAACGATGGTGGTGAGTCCATGTTATTTTTATAAAATAATCTATAAAAATCCATTGTTTTCTCATTAATCTGTTTGAATAATCAAAAAATTTTGACTCTACCCCCTAAATTAATGATTAAATTGCACGAAAAAGTCAATCTTTCGATGAATAATCTTTAAAAAAAATCGCGCTTGGTGAAATAATGACACTTGTGAGGTTAGCCATTGGTGTTGTGCCTCAGCATGTTCCACGTTAACCTGCAGTGAATTATTTATAAATTTAATTTATTAAATTTTAATCAATTGTTTTAATTTTGTGATCCAGGAAGCTAAAGTATCTGTCCCCGCCAAAAAGACCGGCATAAGGAAGGACAAAACCAAGAAAGAGCCCAAGGATGCGTCTAAAAATGTGATGAGAGAAGTCAGAATCCGCAAGCTCTGCCTGAACATCTGTGTCGGTGAATCTGGAGACAGACTGACCCGTGCTGCCAAGGTGTTGGAACAGTTGACCGGTCAACAGCCCGTTTTCTCAAAGGCCAGGTACACTGTACGTTCCTTCGGTATCCGAAGAAACGAAAAGATCGCTGTGCACTGCACTGTTCGTGGTGCCAAAGCTGAGGAAATCCTCGAGCGTGGTTTAAAGGTAATTGAGTTGATATTTTTTTTTAATTATAATGATACTAATTATCATTGTTATTTTAGTTATTATTGAGATACATTTGATAATTTTTTAACTAATAATTTATAGCAAGAAAAATTTATTTCAAAAACTTCATCTTAAAAAGCTATAAAAAATTATGAGTCCAATTTTATAATACTAAAGTTAGCCGACGTGTATAATTTTTTTTATTTATTTTTAATTTATCAGATTATAACTAAAAAATATTTTTAAAAAATTACACTTAGTTTTTTACAAATGAAATTATTTTTAAAAAATAACATTTTTAATTTCTAAATTAAATTTTTTTTCTACAATTTATTTGTCAAAAAAATATGAAAATGAAGTTAGCTGACATTTCAAAATTTTTAGAAATTTTTTTATCCAAAAAATTTCAATTAAACAATTAAAAAAAAAAATATCACTTGTTAAAAACTTGAAAAACTATAAGTGCAATTTTTTAAAAATATCTTTTTAGTTGTAATTTAATTAAAAAAAAAAAAAAAATCAAAAAATTTTAAACGTCTGCTAACTTCAGTGTCATAAAAAAATTGTCAAGTGTTGTTGGTCAATGTCAATAATAATAATAATAATAATAATAATAATAATAATTTTTTATATTTTTAATTTGTTTAATTGTTATCTAGGTACGTGAGTACGAGTTGAGAAAGGAAAACTTCTCAGGAACCGGTAACTTTGGTTTCGGTATCCAGGAACACATCGATCTTGGAATCAAGTACGATCCCAGTATCGGAATTTACGGTCTTGACTTCTACGTTGTCCTCGGTCGTCCCGGTATGTTTAAAAATTTTTAACAACTATTTCTTATTATAAATGAATTTAATGAATATTTAAAATTTTTAATTATGCACTTCTGGCATTGTGGACATCATTGGTTTTATATTTTGTCTACTATTTTTATTTATAAAAAAAATGTGCTAAATCAATTGCTTCATGTTTGCAACACATGCTCACTTATTTTACTGAGGGTGTTACTTAAATGTTGCAACAATTTATTAAAAATTTTTTTTTATATTTTAAAATAATTTTTAATAATAAAGAAAATTTATTAATTATTAAATTATTAAAAATTAATTATTTATTTATTTTATAGGCTTCAACGTCGCCCACAGAAGGAGAAAGACCGGAAAAGTTGGATTCCAACATCGTTTGACAAAAGAAGACGCGATGAAGTGGTTCCAGCAGAAATACGATGGTATAATTATAGCCAGCAAAAAGTAATTTACGGTCTGTGTGACTTTGATAAATAAAAAATAATTTACAACAATAAATAAAACAAAAAAAGAATATAAAAAAAAAAAACTCAAATTTTTTTTTGAATCATTTTATTTTATTATAATTATAATTAAATATTTTTGATAATTAAATTTATTATTTGGACAGTATCTATGCAGGCGTATAAAGTCATTCATTAAAAATAAAGTCGCTCGTACATATTTAATATTAATTACAATTATAAGTGAAGGATAAACTATCTTAATATAATTGATAAAGGCAGAATATTCCCTCAGTCTCAATCATAATTTATTCCTGTGTCCAGGAATGAACCACCAGACTCCACCAACTTTCGTTAAATATATTACTTTATATTTATTAATTTATTAATTCAAATATAAATAAATAAGATTTTTGCTTAATTTAGTCGGTGTTGCAATCGTAAGCAAACACAGCCGTGAAATATATTTTTAAAACTCAACATTAATTTTTAATTAGATGTTTTATTAAATAATTGAAAAACTTTAGATTTAAAGAGCTTGCAATTATAATTGATATTTGGAAATAACAATATTTATTTATAAAATATTTTTTAATTATAAATATTTAAAATTTCCCCCCAATATTTTTAAATATTTGGAATAATGCATAATAATTATTTTTAATCTAAAGCTAATTATCTACTGATATAAATTACAGCTAATCAATAGCTGATAGTTAAGTTATAAATCACAAACACTCTGATTTTCTTTTTACAATATTAATCTGATAATTAAAAACTTAATATTTGAAAATATATTAAAACATTTGATAAAAATAAAATTAACTAGTCTTCAATAAAATAGTGGTCAAATATTTAAAATAACTCAATACCGGCAGGCAAAGAATAATAATTGATAATGCAATAATAATAATAAATAAATAAATAAATAAAGGAAGAAACTTAAACTTATTACTTTCGACTTGACCCGTAAATCCGATCAATGTTGAGCTTCTCGTTGTCCGTAAACCCAAGAATACTCTCAATGGCATTCAAGTGCCCGTGATGGTTTTCTTTGTCAGTTAAAAAGTAGTAAATAGCGGATTTCAAAAATTGCAGAGTTATTTCTGGATCTATTGCTGCCTTGTTACGAGACTCGATTATTCTTCTGTACATAGCCTGGAAAAATAAACTTTATTTAATGTTTGTTACAAATATTTACCCGAGATAAATTTATCTACATTACAGAAAGAATATATTTGCAAACATGAGTAGTTGAAAGTGTTGGAATAATTTTTATTTTTAAATCCTATTTAAATTATTAAAAATAATTTTTTTTTAAATAAAATAAACATGAAATATTTTTAATGATCCTGAAATCAGACATTTAAAAATTTTTTGATTTATTTTTTTTATTTAAATTAAAACAAAAAAAAATATTTTTTTTGCAATAATAATAATAATAATTGTTAAAATTATTTATATTTATTAATATTTGTTATAATTATTATTTATAATAATAAAAATAATAATTATTATTATTATTATTATTGAGCATTTGTTATTTTAAGCTAGATAATAATAATAATAATAATAATAACATATATCCATTATTATTATTAGAAATAATAATTATAACAATTATTATTAATAATATTAATAAGAAAAATTGTCAAATGTCTGCTAATTAAATTTTGATTATATTTTAATAAAATATTTGAAAAATATAAAATAAATTTATATATTTTGTAATATAACTCGTAATATGCTGCATAACATCTTCATCTACTCACGCACTTAATAACAAAAAGAAACAAAATAAAAGAGGCTGTTTCAATCCAGGAATTGTCGTACATGCTTACGCTAAAATGTTATTAAAATTACAATAAGGAATTTGGTGCGATAGTGAATAGCGAACGTGCACGCGATTTAGTATATAATACTAATACGAGGTAACTGCAAATAAAATAAAAAAAAAAAAAAAAAAAAAAAGCTGTAAAATATAAAACAAAAGTATAAATTGGCTCTGAAAAAATTCACGTAGCGGACGTCCCGTAAATACAGACCTTACGTGTGGCAAGTACCCAAAGAGAAACAGCCTCCTGCGCACTTAGTAAACATTGGCTACGAGCGACTGAAATGTGAAGTTGTGGCAAGTAGTTTGTACCCTGGAATGCAAGCCGCGACAAAAAGTGGCAAATTGTTAGTAAAGACAATGCTGAGGGAGTTAATTCAAATAAGGGCTCGTGGTTAGTGGGCGAGATTGTGAAAGCAAGGACTAAGTAAAAAAAAAAAGAGTACGAGGATCTGTCTCTCCCTTTATTCTATCTATCTCTATCTTAATATTTTCAATGTTATTATTTTTTTGATTATTATTATCAAATAAAATAATCGTTGGCTCTCTATTAAATAACTATTTACTTGCCATTAGCCTCAGTAATCTTACGTATTAAAAAGTACCCAACGAACCACTGAAATGTTAGTAAAAAAAATAATTTATTTCACCTTGACGTTCTCCAGCTCCGCTTGAGTAACGCTCAATTGTTGCAACAATTCGGTGACAGTGACATTTGGCGTCTCTGGTGCTTGCTCCGAAGCCTGAAAGCAATTCATATGTTTAAATCTTATTCAGCTTGAAGGTAAATGTAAAAAGCTCAGCATGCCATGGATGTCTGGCTCGGGGCTAAGCGAGCAATAAAGAAAGAGTCTGGGGCTCTTACTGAGTACATACCGGATCATTTAGCTCAAGTCTTGCAGCCTCTTGACCCTTGGCATACATTTTCAGGTACATTTGCTTGTTCCTCTCTTCTTGCTCCTCGAACAATGCCTTTTGTTCCTCGAGTTGTGTCTTGGTACGCTCAAGCTCCGCTTCTAAATCTCGTACCTTCACCTCGGCGGTATCCAAGGACGGACGTAACTCGCAGTAACGAGTGTTTACTTCAGAAAGCTGATTCAGTAGACTCTCCACCTAATTTTTATATCAATTTTTTTTTAGTATAAAGAATAAATTAATAAAAACTAGATAATTAAAACTATATTTGTCATTGTTTGTAATTATCTTAATATGTTACATAACTTGGATTTAATTAATTAAAATTTATATAATTCTGGTATATATAGATGACACTGATATTGAGAGACATATAATAATTTTTAAAATTTTTTTTATAAATAAACTAGCAACCTTGCAGTCACTATATGACTGCCGTGACTTGTGAACTATAAAAAAAAAAATAAAATTTTGCCTTAATAAATAATGACTTGTTCAATTGCACTGTACTTTCTTAAATATTGACATTTTTCAAAATATAAGCTCATCTTGATGTTACACTCATCAAAAGCTTTCATTTGAGTACCCACATGCATTTTTGATATATTTTGCATATATACATATATATAATATACATAAATATATAAAATATATGAAAAATTGATGTGGGTACTCAAATGAAAGGTCTTGATGAGTATAACATCGGGGTGAGCTTATATCTTTAAAAATGTCAATAGTTCTCAAGATTCAAGGTCATTTCTTAATTATGTTAAATTGCACTTTACTTTCTTAAATATTGACATTTTTAAAGATATAAGCTCATTCTGATGTCATACTCATCAAGAGCTTTCATTTGAGTACCCACATGCATTTTTGATATATTTTGCATATATATATATATATATAATATACATAAATATATAAAATATATGAAAAATTGATGTGGGTACTCAAATGAAAGGTCTTGATGAGTATAGCATCGGTATGAGCTTATATCTTTAAAAATGTCAATAGTTCACAAGATACAAGGTCATTTCTTAATTATAAAATTAAGAATAAAATTACAAGTGTCTATAACTAAGCCGGTATCAATAACTGGGTTTTTTACTTAGATTAAAAAAAAAAAATCTAAAAATTGTCTGCTAATTTCAGTTTCATTTATATAGAATCAAACAATTATTAAAAAAATTTTCTAGCTCTGCAAAAATTATTAATTATTTATAAGTATCTTGGTCATTGACCTATGACTCTTGGGTTTTAATAAAGAAAAATCTAATTATTTAATCTTGTAAAAACCTTATATTTATATAGCCGATTGGCGTTTATTCTATTTGAAATAAATAAATAAATAAATAAAAATAAAATTATCTTTTTTTTTTAATATTGAGATAATAAAAAAAAAAAATAAAAACCTTATCATTGTGCTTTTCTTTAAGCTCTTGAAGCTCATCGATATGTCTTCGGTGCATTTCTTCAATCCTCTGTTCATAAAGATCAACAATTTTCTTCCTTTCTTCATCAGACAGCGTCTTGGGGTTATTGCTCCGAGATAAAGCGACACTTTTAGTATCTCTGGCGCCGACAGTTCCGTCGACCGTTGAAGCACCAAGAACAGAATCCTTTGAATGAATAGAGTCATCTTCAAAATGTCCCGAGTCAGCTAATGAGACAAGACACTCTCCGAATTCATTAACACTATTATTAGTCGTAGGAGTACTATCAGCATTATTATTATTAGTATTATTATTACTATTATTAGAATTATCAGTAGCTAGATGAGATTTATCAGGCGTACATGGACTTTGAATCTCAGAATTAGAACTTTCTTCAGGAAGATCTTTGCAGGGTGATTCTGGTGAGAAAGGATTATTCTCACGGACGGTTAATGCCTCACTGCTGTCCGTTCTCTCATCGGGACTGTTGAGCGAGGCTTTGTAGAGTCTTAGCTCAACGACTTCCTTAGTCAGTCTCAGTATCTCTCGGTCCTTCTCCTCAACCTCCTTTCTCGCTTCGCTCAACAAGCTCTGCAATTTACGCACTTGTCTGGCGGCTCGTTGCGTTGGTGTGAGATACTGTTCGGTATCTCCATTGTAATTTGAACAGTGAACAACATACTTGCGCGAGCGTCCAGACCAGGTGGTACCATTAAGGGCAAAGTGTGCGTGATCACAGGCACTTGCTGTGCTGTAAGCGCTACCATAACTCTTCACACTGTCAACATCACTGTCGTCCCCAGCTCTTGATGATAATAAACTCTCCCCAGTTCCGCTTATGTTCAGCGCCGCGTGTCCCAAACGCGGCCTTGCTGGTGTCAGTGAGAGACTCTGCAAATATTATTTAACATTAACATTTGCAATTTTTATTAGACTGTAGTGATTTGTTAACTATAATTAAATGAAATTTTGCTTTATTAAATAATGATTTTTGTAAAATTGCTCTGTATTTTCTTAAATATTGACATTTTTAAAGATATAAGCTCATTTCGATGTTACTCTCATCAAGAGCTTTCATTTGAGTACCCACATGCATTTTCATATATTTTTCATATATACATATATATAATATATATAAATATATAAAATATATGAAAAATTAATGTGGGTACTCAAATGAAAGGTCTTGATGAGTGTAACATCGGGATGAGATTATATCTTTAAAAATATTAATAGTTCACAAGATACAAGGTCATTTCTTAATTATTTTAAATTGCACTGTACTTTCTTAACTATTGACATTTTTACAGATATAAGCTCATCTTGATGTTACACTCATCAAGAGCTTTCATTTGAGTACCCACATGCATTTTCATATATTTTTCATATATACATATATATAATATATATAAATATATGAAAAATTGATGTGGGTAACATCAAGATGAGCTTATATCTGTAAAAATGTCAATAGTTCACAAGATATAAGATCATTTTATATCACCATTAATTATTAATTATTAATTTTTGAAATTAAGGCAAACATCTTGGCCATATTTTACATAAATTAAAATAAAAATTAAAACTTTTTAATTAAATAAAAAAATTCTCTAAATTCACGCCACTAAAACTCACAGAAGGACAACTGCGTGAGTTTCGTTCACCCCGCGAATCCGACCGAAGACCCTTCGACATCTGGGTATTGAATACCACCGATAAAATATACAAAATAATAATATTCCATTAGATACAAGAGGTAGTCTCTGGTTGTTTATTTATTTAAAACATGTCTGGCTTCTTATCAACTTATTTAATTAATATATATTATAAATTAGAGTTGAACGGAGCTTAGTAAACACTGACGGTGATATATGAAGCTATTACTCGGACGTACTCTACGATAAACTCCACTAAAAGAATTAAGAAACACGACATTAACACACGGTGAATCTGCGCCGACGCGCAAATTACGAAAGGTCAGGGTGTCGCTACAACCTCTCCAGGAAGTGGCTAGGAAAATTGGAGCAAATCGTGAGGGTGCGCGCCAGGTCTTGTCTTTTGTCTTTAAAAAAGGTACGAGTCAACCGAATAATTTATCTAAAATAAACAAATAAAATAAATATCTGAGATGGAATAAAACAAAAATAAATAAATAATTGGTACTGTTATTGACGTTTAGATTTTATCAATATCTAAGAATTATATATCATTTTTTTATTTAAACTATAATTGTCTGCAGGCAACAGGTACGCAGGATCCTCGAGCAGAAATTTTATCGATCCCAGAGTAACTTCTTATCTTACTTGAAATATAATAATACTGAAGTTAACACACATCTTAAAATTTTTTAGAATTTTATAATAATTAATTTATAAAAAAAAATTTTACATAGAAATTAAAAAAAAAATAATCATAAAGTTAGTCAACATTTTTGATTTTTTTATTTTGATTAATTTATTAAATTATTAATAAAAAATATTTTTAAAAAAATGCACTTATAGTTTTTGAAGTTTTTAACAAATAAAAAATTGATTTTTTTTATTTTTTAGTTATAATTTTTTAATAAAAAAAAATCTTAAAAATTTTTAGATGTCGGCTAAACTTTATTTTCATTTAAAAAAATTAGTGTGAATTTTTAAAAATATTTTTTTCATCATAATTAATTTGTTAGAAAAATTTCAAAAATTTTTACAAATCTGCTGATTTCAGTGTCATAAAATATAACACCGTTTTAAAACGTGTGGTAGTAACTCTTGTCGATAAATTTTTGTTATCAGGTCAGACTATTTTAAAAGCAAAAAAAATGATACTGAAAATCGCAGACATTTAAAAATTTTTTAAATTTTTATAAAAAATCAATAATTATAAGAAAAAATATTTTTTTTTAATCCGCACAATTAATTTTTTAAATTTTTTACATGTGAAATATTTTTTAAGAAAAATTAATTGCAATAAAAATCTAAAAAATTGTTAAATATACTGTTATATTAATAAAAAGATCTTGAGGAGAAAATTATCTACGTGAAGAAATTAAAATTTTGTAGTTAAAAAAATAAAAATTAATGCGTGAAATTAAATTTAATTAGATTGGAGTAAGTAAGTAATTAAATAAATAAAACTTACAAGAGAGCGGTGTCGAGGTGAGTCCAGACCATTCTCCGTGATTGCTGGGAAGATTTCCGTCTGGTGCGAGATATGATTGTGTCGATGGTAATGGTGTTGATTGTGATGATGAGACAAGGAACCTGGACCCAGTGAACCTGTCGTGCGTATGTTTTGCACGCGCTCTCCACGTACGCGCATGCTCGCTGAGCGACGCAGAGCCGTCGGAGATGGCCGAGGTATGCGCGAATCAGCATTGCTATTCCCGGATCCGGCCCCAGGAGACATTGACGAGTTTAATGTGCTGTGGGCCTCCGGTGTTCCTGCACCTAGAGGCGAGTTCCCGTTGACTCCCATTTGTCTCGGGGACGATGGCTGTGACGTTGGTGACGTCATTGGGGCGCGAGTTCCTGAAGTCGGGCTTTCACTTTGATTTAATCTCAGCGATGAAGGTGCTCTTTCACTTCTTTGTTGCACCATTCTCTTTATCTGAAATTATAATTTAGTAATTTAGTGGGTTAATAGATATTAGAAAATTTATTTATTTTTTATTATGTGAATTGTATTTAAAATGCTGACAAAGAGAATTTTTTTATCATAAATTAATTTTTAATTAAATGTGAAATTGAACTGATTTTAATTTAATTTTATGAGTATAAATAATAACCCAGTTTTTTTTTTTTTATAGTCATTCATAAATTTTATGAAACTGAAGTTAGCTGATGTCTATCATTTTTTTTTACTTTTACAATTAAATAAATTACTACGAAAAAAATAAAAATTACTAGCAAACCTTGGACCTTTCATTTGAGTACCCACATCAATTTTTCATATATTTTATATATTTATATATATTAAATATTATATATATTTATGAAAAATATATCAAAAATGCATGTGGGTACTTAAATGAAAGCTCTTGATGAGTGTAACATCGAGATGAGCTTAATCTTTAAAAAAGGTCAGTAATTAAGAAAGTACAGTGTAATTTAACAAATATCTTATGAACTATTGACATTCTTAAAGATATAAGCTCATTCCGATGATACGCTCATCAAAACCTTTCATTTGAGTACCTACATCAATTTTTCATATATTTTAGATATTTATATATATTATATATATGTATATATGAAAAATATATTAAACATGCATGTGGGTATTCAAATGAAAGCTCTTGATGAGTGTCAAATCGGGATGAGCTTATATCTTGAAAAATGTCAATAATTAAGAAATGACATTGTATCTTGTGAACTATTGACTTTTTTAAAGATATAAGCTCATCTTGATGTTACTCTCATCAAGAGCTTTTATTTGAGTACCTATATACATTTTTGATATATTTTTCATATATAATATATATAAATATATAAAATATATGGAAAATTGATGTGGGTATTCAAATTAAAGATCTTGATGAGTGTAACATCAGGATGAGCTTATATTTTTAAAAATGTCAATAGTTTACAAGATACAAGGTCATTTCTTAATTATGCACAACTTCAGGTTCAGACCTATCCAACGAATTTAAATTTTATCATATTTATGTTATTCAATAAAATTTAATAAAAAATGAAAATTTTTAAAATTATCTGAAATAAATTTCTTTAATTTCGCACCAAGTCTTTAAATTGATCTAAATAGCTTGCGTGTAAAATAATGTCTTAACAATTTATTAATCTGTGTTAATTTCTTAGCGGATACTGCTAACAAAAAACTAGAATTACAAGCGTAACTCGAGATCGAGAATACGAAACGTAGGGTCGAGGACATATTGATTAATGTTATGTATAATTTTATATTATGTCAGGTCACTTTCCTTCTCCTTCAAATTACTATATCGCAATGTAATGTTTTTTAGCTGTTGTTACATCACGCAAATATACATTATTGAAATATCAAGTGAAAGTTTAATAAATATAAAGTATTATCAGCCAGCATAAATCATCGAATTTAAATACCCGTAAAATAAAATAATGTCGTCAGTGTAAATACTCACAAATAATTTCAGTGTTAATTTTTTTACAACACAAGATTGTAAACTATACTTTATCAAGTATATTTTATCAACAAGTAAGTTGATAATAAAAAGACAGTCTAGATAAACAAGATGATGAAAAACAACAGACTGCAGCGGATTGATTCGTGAATATTGGATGTATTTTTAGCTTGCTTGCATTATATAGTACAATCCGATCGATTGTACATTCTGGTATCGTAAAAAAACTCATTATTATTTATCATAATTTTCCATCACTTGCTAATTCTTTAATGATAATTATAATGATATTTTAATGATAATGACAGTCTTCTTTTTTAAAGCTATTATTTATCCGAATTAGAGTAAGCTAAAAAAATTAAAAATAAATTATTCGCTTCAGACTAATGACTTTTTAATGTTATCATTATCTGTCTGTCTTATATTTTGTTAATAATAATAATAATAATAATTTTAATATTTATTTTTTCTAAAATTTTTGTATTAGACTAGACAGCTAATAAACTAAAAAATATAAAATAATAATAATAATAATAATAATAATAATAAATAATTTATTGTTTAGCAGTAGCTACTTTAAAAGTTTTTTTACAATAGTTTTTTTTTGTAACCGTAAGAGTTTAAAAAAACAATTGAAAATTAATATAAAAAAAAAAAAAAATTAAATGAGATTGAGTGACTTTACAAAATATAAGATAGACAGAAGACAGATAGACTGTCACATAATAGACGCGTGATACTCACTTGTCACGTGATTCTGAATTAGCCGGCCTTCTGCATTCTGCGAATAAAAATACAGGTGATTATCTCCCCGATATTTATGTAGATTTAAATCAGCTGTCCTGAACTTGGCGGTAAATTATTAATATTTAATCAACAAGCCACATTAATTTCACTAACACATGGAACAAGTGTATATAGTTAATAAATTAGACTGATTAGGTGGAGCGTTAATGGTTAATAGTCAAATTGCAGGGTAAGGTTGTATATGTACCACTTGTGCTATTTAACAACTCGCTCGCGAATCGTCAACCAACACGTCAATTTTAAAATACATATATTTGCACATGGATGGGCAAGTAAACGTCAATCGCAGGCCACGACGCGGTTCTAACTGATGACGAAAGCAAAATTATTACAATTCTGCGGGAAAAAAACACGATTGGATGTTAAATGCGTGGTTGGGGAGGAACGACCAGTTTATGACAACTGATTTTCTCTGTAGCGCGCTCTTGTGGTAGCTTGTCTCGAGAGTGTACGACATTTGTCCGAAACGAGATTATAACTTATTTTTTACCGATTGACATGGTAACTTGCCGGTCATTGATAAAAAAGTATTCTTACTTTTCATCAGTAAGACTCAAAATTTTAGCTGCTAAATGGCGGGAAATTCATTATTAAAAAAAAAATTTTAGACATTTTAATAAATACAAATACACTTTATTGTTTTGGTTTGTTAATAATAATAATTGTATTCATAAGGTTTTTTTTTTGTTTTAGTTACATTAATGGAAATTAAACAGTTGGGTAATGCAGCCTATGAATCTCTCATCACTTGTCTCTCGGGTGGAGTGTTTTCGTAGCCCTGAGAAGGGTTAATATTTTCAGGATGACGTTTGTAAATACCCTCGTAAAAGTCGGCGGCAATTTTCTTTTTTCGTGGTGTTTGGTGAGGAGTTTCTTTTGATCTGTCCTTCAGAGATTTTTGGCGAGCACTTACTCGACTTACAGCCGCTTTCAATGCTGCTGACATTGCGTCGGCATAATTCTTGATTGTCACTCCAGGAAACATGGATCTGAAAATATCTGAAAAGTAAATAATATTAATAGAATAAAAAATCAACTATTTATTGAAGGTAAGATAGTTAGAACTATGCATGAAGAGAATTTTTTTTTTTTGTTAAAAAATATTGAAAAACCTACGGCATAATTCGTGGTCAAGTCTTGTCCCCAATAACGTTATTTTTTTAGTCTGAATTTCTGTTGAATAGTTCATTTTAGTGAGAAGTTCCTCGGTGAAGAGAATGTCATCTTTTAATATGCATGATCTACTTTTTATTTTTTTTTAAATTATTCAATTGTTTTTCTTTTTTTTTAAATAAATTGCCAGTCCTTTTCAACAGCATTGTACTGGCAATATTTAACTGTAAATATCCGACAAAAAATTACTGAGTAAGAATTAAAGGTAAAAAAAATCAGAAATCGAAGAGTATTTTGTCTCCGATTTTCCAGTAATTTTTTACTGTCAACAGTTTACCAGTAAATTGCTTTTTATTTCCGGCAGTAAATTTATAGTAATTTACTGTTCGAATTCATTGCTAGTTGTCGCCAAGTGCTACAATCGTTCAACTTGCCAGTAATTTACCGTCACCTTGGCGGTAATATTGTACTAAGTAAATTTTTGTTCAGTAAATATGTAATAAATAATGAAAATTAATTTAGAAGATATTTAATAATTTTTAGAATTTTTTCAAAAAATAAATCATGGAAAAAAAAATTTACATGTGGAAATTTGAAAAAATCATAAATGCAATTTTTTAAAAATAATTTCTCAGAAAAACTTTATTTGTTAAATAAAATAAAAAAATTATCAAGTGACTGTTAACTTTAATGTCATAAATTAATTTAGCAGATATTTAAATGACATTAAAGTTAGCAGTCACTCAACAATTTTTTAATTTTGTTTATCAAAAAAATTTGTTCCAAAAAATTATTTTTAAAAAATTACATTTTTTATTTTTTAAAATTTTTACATGTCAATTTTTTTTGTTAAATTTTTAAAATTATTCAATATATGCTAAATTAATTTTTATAATATTTGATAATTTTAAAAACTTTTGTAACAAATAATTTATAGTAAAAAAAAATTAACATGTAGAAATTAAAAAAAATACAATTTTTTAAAAATAATTTTTCAGAAAAAAATTTAATTGTTAAAAAAAATTAATTAATTGTCAAGTAACAGCTAAATTTAATCTCATTAAAAAAAATGAAAATCAGAAAATCTTAAATTTTTATTAATTAAAATAAATATTGTTTTAAAAACTAATTTATTGATTACTTTCTTGACTTAATATCTTAATAAGATCAAGCAATTTCCGTCTTTTATCTATACCTAAAGATTTAACTTTAGAAAAATTACAAGTTTCAACACTTGGACTAGATTTCAAGTGCTCCAAAATAGCATCCGTGAAACAAAGTACAAAAATACCACAGTCATAACCATTGTCCTGCTGCGGACATTGAACATTTTTAAATCTCGCAGCCTCGTCACCGTGCAACTGCTTTGATATTTTAAGCCCGAACGAACGAGCCTCAGAATTATTATTTCCATGAGCAGAGTCAAAGTGAAAACAAGTTTTTTCAGCTTTAGAATACACCAGCAAGCTCCAGTGGGACCCACCAGCTGCATCAGAGTTCTTGCAATTGTTCAGAGGGAAGAAAATGTAATCCATGTCTGTGGAAATGAAGGGGAACTCCTGGTCTGTCATCTTCAGCAGCTGAGTTACTTCAGGACTAAATAATTTTATATTTTTTGAGTTATCGTTAGATTCAAGAGTTTGCTCTAGGTATTCGAAGTAGAATCCAATAATTGCATCATTGAGCCAATGTGAATTTTTTAATAAAAATACGTCGCTGTTTCTCAGCAAGCTGTCGTGATAGCTTAATACTATTTTGTCTTGTTTAGACATTTTTAGTCTAATCTGAAAAAATATAATTATTATTATCATTGTTAAATATTAAATAAGTAATTTAGCAGATATTTTATAATTTTTGTAATAAATAAATGGTGACAAAAAAAAAAAATGACGTAGAAATTTTAAAAAATTAAAAATACAAATTTTTAAAAATAATTTTTTGGAACAAATTAAAAAAATTGTCAAGTGACAGCTAAATTTAATGTCCTAAATATTAAATACAAAAAATGCTGTTTTAAATTTTTTTTTATATTTTTCATTAATTAAATTAGAAATAAAAAAACATTTTTTTTAAAAATACGCTTATATTTTTTTAAAATTCTTATTAGATTTTTTTAATAAAAAAAATCATAAATAATTTTTTATTTTATTTTTATTATCGAAATTAATTTTATTAAAAAATTCAAGTTGTTACTCTTTTTTTATTATCAAAAATTATTTTAATTCTGGTGTTTATTTAATTACAAACCTTGTTGAAAAAAAAAAAATTGTAAACAAACACACTGGTGGAATGCAAAAAAATGGAGACTACAAAAAAAAAGAAAATAAAAGTGCCATGTTGATTATTGATAAATAGGATTTCTGCATTACTAACAATTCAACGACGTCAGAATAAGTTAGTTTCACAGTGAGTCGTCAAACTTGTAACCTTAGCCTACTGGTATATAGTTAAATATACTCAACCAAACATCATCCTGCCGGAATATTAAAAAAACGGTCGAGTCATTTTGTTAAAAAAATTATTTTGATAAAAAGTTTATTACTTAAATCACTAAAATGTCAGCTAGGTACGATAGAGCAATTACAGTATTTTCTCCTGATGGGCATTTATTGCAAGTCGAGTATGCTCAGGAAGCTGTGAGAAAAGGGTCCACTGCCGTGAGTTTCATTTATATGGACAACCTAACCTTATAATTAATATAACAATTAATATAAATTTATATTTGTGTTTATTTACTGAAATGTATTTGTTGATAAATTAAAATATTAATGTTTTATTTTTTAATCTAGGTCGGAGTACGCGGTAACGATGTAGTTGTCCTGGGTGTTGAGAAAAAGTCAGTTGCTAAATTACAGGAGGAACGTACTGTTAGGAAAATTTGTCTTCTTGACGATCATGTTGTTATGGCTTTTGCTGGTTAGTATTTTATATCAATTTATTTTATTAATTTTTTTTGACAAACAAATTTGTTCCAAAAAAATTATTTTTAAAAAATTGCATTTTTTATTGTGTAAAATTTCTACTTGAATTTTTTTGACATAATTTAATTGATACAAAAATTATTAAATATCTGTTAAATTAATTTTTATTTTTATAATTTAGCAATTAATAATGAGTAATTAAATTGACAGGTTTGACTGCGGATGCCAGAGTACTGATAAACCGTGCTCAAATAGAATGTCAAAGTCACAAATTGACTGTTGAAGATGCTGTCGCAATAGAGTATATAACTCGTCATATTGCTGGACTCAAACAAAAGTACACTCAGAGCAACGGACGTAGACCGTTTGGAATATCATGCTTAATAGCTGGGTTTGATTATGATGGAAGCCCGCATTTATTCCAAACAGAACCTTCAGGCATTTATCACGAGTGGAAGGTAAAAATTAATTATTTTTCAATTTTTATATTAAAATTTTATTTATTTATTAGATAATAACTTGTTAAATTGCACTGTACTTTTTTAACTATTGACATTTTTAAAGTTATAAGCTCATCTCGGTGTTACACTCATCAAGAGCTTTCATTTGAGTACCCACATGCATTTTTATATATTTTTCATAAATACATATATATATAATATATATATAAATATATAAAATATATGAAAAATTGATGTGGGTACTCAAATGAAAGGTCTTAATGAGTGTAACATCGGGATGAGCTTATATCTTTAAAAATGTCAATAGTTTACAAGATACAAGGTCATTTCTTAATTATGTTAAATTGCACTGTACTTTTTTAAATATTGACATTTTTAAAGGTATAAGCTCATTTTGATGTTACACTCATCAAGAGCTTTCATTTGAGTACCCACATGCATTTTTGATATATTTTTCATATATACATATATATATATATATATATATATAATATATATAAATATATGAAAAATTGATGTGGGTACTCAAATGAAAGGTCTTGATGAGTGTAATGTCAAGGTGAGCTTAGATCTTTAAAAATGTCAATAGTTCATAAGATACAAGGTAGTTTCTTAATTATTATGATAATTAATTATACACATTATTTTTCTAGGCCAACGCAACTGGACGTGCAGCTAAGACTGTTAAAGAATTTCTAGAAAAATACTACACACCAGAAGAAGTAGCCACCGAGCGAGGTTCAATAAAACTCGCCATCAGAGCACTTCTTGAAGTAGTAACGTCCGGTCAAAAGAACCTGGAGATTGCTATCATGCGTCGTAATGAGCCGATGCAAATGCTTGACTCAGACACGATAGGCGAGTACGTAACTGAAATAGAAAAGGAGAAGGAAGCCGAAGCCGAGAAGAAAAAACAAAAAAAGTGATCGAGTGATGTTATTTTGATTATTTTATATATTTCTCATTCATAAATAATAATAATAATAATGATAATGTATTATTCGGCATTGCTGGATAAATTTACTTAACTTGTCTTCTTTAATCCTTTCCTCCTTAATTATTTTTATTTATAAAATTATTTAGCTAGTTTTTATTTATTAATTAATTATTAATACGGCGGTGTGTAGTCCGGTGATAAACATTTTCCTCGATGATTAAATATTTGGAATGAAGCCAAGTTTCTCGTTGTTTCCCAAGTCTTGCACTCTAGGTCGACAACTGCGCGAATTTCTTTAAAGTCTCCAGCGATGTGTAACACTCCGTACATTACAATAAACAAACTAATTATTCCTTGGATCAATATCTAACAATAAAAAAAGTGACGTGTTAAAATTTACTAGTTTTTATAATTTTTAATTGTAATTAATTAAAATAAAATTCTTACATCAATCGGCAGTGTTGTGAATTCTTGCTCCGTTATTCTGAGGTAAGATCGATCTGAAATAATATTTTAATTAATGTTTGTCATTTAATTAAATGATTATTTTATTGGTATTAATAAGAATTGGAGTTTAATAAAAATTGCTTACGTTGAGCAGCAGAATAAGCAGCGTGAAGTATTGAAATAAATCCAATCCATGTTATAAACTTGTGTGTTGACGTAGCAGGCATTTTACTCAGTCAATTTAATTAGCAAATTTATTTGTTAATATTGATGGATATTTACAATGACCTGGAATTATAGCTGGGAGGTTAAATAATAAACACGACAGCTTGACAACAATGAAAATTATTTTATTTTGGAGTTGGTAGTCAAGATAGTAGCGGCATCTGTCAATTTTTGTGATACTGAAGTTAGCCGTCAGCTGTCAATTTAAAAAATTTTTTATAAAAATTCAGTTAGTAGACTTTTAAAAATTTTTAGAATTTTTTTTTATTGATAAAATTATTACAAAAAAATTAAAAAAAAAATTTCACTTGTAAAAAACTTGAAAAACTGTAAGTGCAATTTTCAAAAAATATTTTTTTGTTTTAATTTAATTATCAAAAAACAATCAAAAAATTAACAATGTTGGCTAACTTCAATAATATAATTTTTTAACAAATCAATTACAATAAAAAAATTCTTTTAAATATTCTCACTTATAATTTTTACTGATTTTCACATGTGGAACTTTTTAATAAAATTTTTTTATAATAATTTAATTGGTATAAAATTAAAAAAAAATTAAAATCTGACAACTTCAGTGTTATAAATTTTCTGGAGCTTTATCCTTTTATTTAATTGGTTGAAAATATTCACGCGTTAAACTCACTGTCCAATAAGATTTAAGGAAATTTTTGACCGTCAAACAGATCCAAACTGAAAATTCCTTTGTTTCTTTTTTATTGTTATTCTGAAATTATATCAAGACTGCATACTTAACGTAGTAGCGTCGTACAATATAATTAAAATTAAATTAACTTTGCGTTAAATTTGAGTATTAAAACGTTAATATGGGTGAAAAAATTCGTAATAAAACTTACAATTACCTAATTGGATTTGAAATTAAAAAAATTAATAATAATAGATTACCTTCGTACCGTGACGTGCTGAGTTTGTTCATGTTTAAGCATATGTCTTTAAAAATGACGATTCGAAATAGTTCTGCTAGTGTTATCTCTGAAACAAATGCTGTTTGGGCCAAATTTATGATCCCAACTATGCGTCCTCAGCACAGTATTAAAAAATTAGAAAAATTTTACGCTAAGTACAAAGATCTTAAAAAAGGTCGTAGCAGAGAAAAAAAATCAAAAGCTCAACAGAAACATGTTCAAAACTTCAAGGAAAAACTTGATCAATTGTTTGACATTTCCAATTCGACTGCAGTCAAAAATTTACCGAAAGAACTCCAACAATTTTTGGTAGAGCGTCAAAAGGGAAATAATAACTTGCACTTGCCAGCTACTTCTGTTCCGCCTGAAGAAATTTTTGAGGATCAATTTGATATGGAAGTGGAGATAAAAAATGAAGAAAATGAAAATAATACGGAAGAAATTGGTTTGTTTTTATATTTTTACTTTTTTAAAAACAATAAAAATTTTTTTATTGTTGAAAATTAATTTTCTTCAAACTACTTAATTAATTAATAAACATTTTTTTCAGAAGCTATGTGATTGTTCTTCTATCTGTATATCAAGGACCAATAATCTACAGATTAAACTAATCACCAGAGTTCTAAAAATTCTACAAGTCGCCAAAATTTTAATTTTGGAAAATAATCAGTATATTCTAATTTTAAATTGTTCAATAACATTACATTAATAATTGTAAGATTCTACAATTAATTATTTAAGCAGTAAATTTAATAGTTCATAATTTATAAATAATCATTTAAATTAACAATCATATAAATTATCATTTATAAATAAATAATAAATAATAGAGTAAGAATTGATATTAAATCATGTTATTTTTATATTTTCATAAATAAAATAATTATTAAATTAATATAATTATCTACTTTGTTAATTATTTTTTAAAAAATAATTCCTTTTAATATTTACAGTTGAAATTTTACCCACAAAATCGTTGTTTTTTTTTTTTTATAAAGAAAAATGATTAATGATAAAGACAATTAAGTTGTTTAACATCTAATTGTCTTTCTTGGTGTCAGTTTTTCCTCAACGAATTCTTAAAGTATGAAGAGCAGCAATAAGACTAACACTGGTTCCACGTTTGAGGAATCTTATCTAATTAATTATTTATTTAAAATTAATAATAGGTATGTAATTAAAAAAAAAAAAATCTGTCTTTAAATATCTTTGATACTTTTATTTAAATTATGTAACTTATATTGATCATAAATATTATTATTATTATTATTAAGTTGAACTTTAAAAATTAAGAATTAAAAGTATTATACAAAAATAGTTAATAAATATAAATAATTAATAAAAATAATTCTGATTTCTTATTAAACTAATCTTCATCAGGAAGAGTTGGAATTTCTACATCTGAGCAAGTAAGATCTTCATTTACAACTGAACGACGGGGATAATCTTTTTCTATAACTATAGTTAATGGTTCACGGTCCAAGTCGTCTTCAAAAGGCTTTATGATGCGATTAGCAGGCTTCAGAATTGCTGAAAGTTCATTAGCTTCTTTATCGAGTGCCTCGGCTCTGCGTAAGACTCGATCTGCATAAAAAAAATATATTAAAATTAATTGTTACATATTATTATGTTTTTATGGAATTTTAGAGTAGTTTAAGTAAATTACCAAAATTTTCTTTGAAGCCATAAGAGCTTGCTAATTTTTCTGCCGGTGGGTAAACGTGAGTATTGACTTTCGGTGGCAAAGGTTTTTTAAATACTGGGCTTACTTCTTTGTGTGGTGATTTGGAGTTTGGAGATAATCCTTGTTTTTGTATCTGAAGTACATTCTAGAAAAAAATTATTATTAGTTATTCGTCAATACAATAGATTTAATCGGTTTTAACCTTGTCAGATTAGTGATAGCTTTACTTCAACGTTAGTTGTACACAACAAGTCAATAATATTTCAATTATAACTTAAATTGATTCTATAATAATTTTACAATTTCTATCGAAAATAATAATAATAATAAGAATAATTATAATCTAACCTTTGATACTTTATCCTTAAACAGAGTTAATGTACTTTTTTTAGCTTCATCAACTTTAATAGCCGATGATGATTTCGCTGGCAGTGCAATGTTTAACTCAGACCGGGACCTGATGGATAATCCCTTTGGTTTTACTGCAACCAGCGTGAATGATTTTCCCGGAAAATTAACGTTGGATGTCATTTTTGTTGGATTCGACATTGTTAGAGATTTAGCACCTCCTGATTGAAAAAATATACGCAATTAAACGATAACAATAAAGTTAGTCGACATTTTTAATTTTATTTTGTTTAATTTATTAAATTTTAACTAAAAAATATTTTTAAAAAATTCCACTTATAGTTTTTGAAGTTTTTAACAAATGAATAAATTTTTTTGTAATAATTCTTCAATAAAAAAAATTGTAAAAATTTTCAGATGTCGGCTAACTTTATTTTCATAATTAATTGTCAAAAAAATTTATGATATTTAATTTAGCAGTAACTATATAATTTTTTAATTTTATTTGACAAAAACATTTCTTCCAAAAAAATTACATTCTTAATTTATTAAAATTTCTATGTCAATTTTTTTGCACAAATTTATTTCTTAGAAAGTCTAAAAATTATTATCTGATACTTGAATTTTCATAAAAGTTTCTAATTTACTTGATAACCTTAAAATATTTGTAATATAGTTTTAATAGTTAGACTTACGAAAATTGGGTTGATTTTCCGAAGTGTTTTTTGTTGGTGTATGAAAAATATCAAATCCTCTGGTAGACATTCTTAAATATTTTGATATCAATTTTTTTAATAAATAATTTTATCTTTTGATCTGTTCGCTTGTGTTACTAAATTACTAATGTTTGCTCCGATCTTAGTAACGGATATTTTGTTTTACCGGGAAATGACTGATTTTCAAGTGACGATAAAATTTAACTGTAGATGGCGACTCTGTTTTTGTTTTTTCGGATAAACAAGTTATACACTCATGCGAAAAGGATATCTGTTTATGGCAGTCTCTGGTATTCTGTCAACATTAACTCGTGGATTACAATCGGGCTTAAAGTTTAACAAAGGTACATAATTAAATTATCGTATTTATTGAATATAATTTATATACTCTTAATACATTACTTTTAAGTTATTTCAATTACAAAATTAGTAGTTGAGGTTAAATTCACTTTTTGTATTAAATAATTTATAAAAAATTGTTTTCCGCTCTTTTTTTTTTTATTAAATTAATTAAACATTTGAAAAATTTTTAAGAATTATTTTGTAAGAAAATTTTCAAAGAAATCACAAATTTTATTTTTATCTATATATAGTTCTTTTTTAAAAATAATTTAAATTATTTTTAACATCAAGGGTTACAGAAATATTTATTTATAAATTTTGCGGATTTGACATAAAAAGTATGACAATAATTTTTTCTTTTAAATAATGCATTTTTTAAAATATTTATTGATTAAAAACAAAGTTTGTAAATTTCTTATAAAAATCAAAACATTTATTATTAGATTTTATTTTTTGAGCCTAGAATAATTTTAATCAAAATTTTATAACTGAAAATACTTGAAAATAATTTAAATAATTTTAGTTTTTTTTGTGAAAATTAATTCATCAGATATTTATTAAATTTTAAGAATTTTTGTAACAAATAAATTATGACAAAAAAAATTTGACATTTAGAAATTAAAAAAAATATAAAATTCAATTTTTTTTAAGATGATAAAAAAGTCTAAATATATTAATTGTCACACAAAATTATTTAATAAGCTTGCAAAAATTAATTTCAAAAATTTATATTCCAATTTAATTTTTCTATTTCAGCTCCAATAAGAAGTCTATCAAGAATGGCAACAGCATTAGATGCAATTCCTGATGTAAACATTGATCCCAATGGTGTTTTCAAGTACATTTTGGTGTACATCCACGACGACAATACTAAGCAAAGCAAACCGATAGTTCGAGGGTACAAGAAGTGCAAGTTTCATGGTGAGTAATCATTGTTAATTTATTCGTTTTATGGCTAATAAATTATGCCTGATGAATATGGTTGGGGAATTAAATCAATAGTTCATAAAATTTAATAGTTTATTCGGGAACCAAGGATACGCCTTAGGCTACAGGGTTGTAACAGTCAATAGTTTTATTTATTAATTTTTGTGCATAATATCCAATTTTATTAAACGAACATTACTTGACAATTAGACAATTACATACCTTTGTACAAATCCAAAATAGGACCTTACTTATTTTATAAATTCTGGTTTAAATAATTGCAGAGTAAGAAAAATAGGTAGAGTTTTTTTTTATGACAGATTAAATATCGATGGCAGTAAAAAGATATATCTGTTACCAGAAATAATAAAAAAAAAAAGCTTATTAATTAAGTAAATAAATAAATATACATATATATAATCCTTTTTTTTAAATATATACTTTGGCTTCTGTACAAAAAAGATTTTCTAGTCTTAAAAATGTCTACAAGACTCGCAATATTCTCTAAAATATTTTCAGATCAAAATTTCCATTGAAATTTTTAAATTTACAGAACTAAAATAGACAATCATTCTTAATTAAAGTGAAAAAATATCCGTTTAAAATTTTACCGAGACCGAGAATCGATCCCGACTTTCCCGCGCAAAAGTTACTTACCCTCTACTCGTGTCACCACCGTGAAAATACCTCGAGAATAATAATCCTAACAATAAAATTGACTCTTTTAGTTATAATTACAATAAACTTTTTACATAAAAGTTAATTAAATTTATACACCAATTAATATACACTAGGAGGCTCGTCGAAAGCAGAAACAAGCTCTTTGTATACTGAAACCTTCGTCGCAATCTCTGTGATTGGTAGTACTACCGAGAGTTCTCACAGCAGTACTTTGAATACTTTTATTATTATTCGAATTAATATTACAGGGCTGGCTTACGACAGCGTTAGCTTTAACCCGGTCTCAGGTGCTTTCAAAGAGCTTATTGTTCTCTTTAAGATTCACGTCAGCCATTTGCTTGACTTGCACCAATGCAGTGGTAACTTTGTTCCCGTTAGCCTGAATAGATGTTTCCATCACTGCTAGCGGTTTTTTTTTATCTTCGCCTCCGCTATTTGCGTTTGAAGTTTCTACCGGTGGGCTCTTTAGTGGTAGTGCCGGAGAAAAAGTCGATAATTCTGGATCTGGATCCGGTCGCATTAACGTAAAAGGCAGCTTCACAGACACTACGTTACACATCAGTGATATCAGAAGTTTTACCTGCAAGATTGAAGAGTTGTATAAGTTTAACTAGGTAACTAGGGAACTTCATTACTCATTACACGAACTCATTACTTAATTTGCAGAGCTTAATGCATTTAATTAATTACTTGTACATAGTAGGAGACATTTATGGCATAAGGATTTCTGTCTTCTTCATTGTATACTGGAGAAATAATCGTCGACGCAAGACATTTTTCCTTTTCTTTCTTCGTGTAATTATATTCAAGAGCGATCCAGTTTTTCGTTGAGATCAACGCCGGCTTTAGGCTGTAAGTTTTTGAAAATTTTGTCCCAGGAGCCAGGGGACAGTTTTCACGTTCTGATTCAGCTCCCACGACGTTTTTGAACTTACCGTGCTTGTACATGCAGACGTCAACATGTTGCAGTAATAGGATCTGCAATTAATTAAATTTATATTATTAAGAAAATAAGAAAAATTTGGTATCCAGGATAGTTATATGAATAAATCGTTTTTTTTTTGTTAAAATTTAGAGTCATTGCAAAGATCTTGACTTGAATTTATGCACATAATTAAAAAATGACTTTGTATCTAGTGAAGTATTGACATTTTTAAAGATATAAGCTTATCCCGATGTTATACTCATCAAGACCTTTCATATGAGTACCCACATCAATTTTTCATATATTTTATATATTATATATGAAAAATATATGAAAATGTATGTGGGTACTCAAATGAAAGCTCTTGATGAGTGTAACATCGGAATGAGCTTATATCTTTAAAAATGTCAATAGTTGAGAAAGTACAGTACAATTTATCAAAATTCGTTATTTAATAAAGCAAAATTTTATTTATTTATATAGTTCACTAATCACGGCAGTCACATATTGACTGCTAGGTTGCTTGTAATTAATTAATTGATTAATAGAGAATGAGATCAGATCAGCAACAGACTATTTTTATTTTAGAATTCAAAGGGATTAATAGGAATATCTCATAATTTGCTCCGCTAATGGACAGTGACTACCTAATTAGTTAATGTACCTCAATCCTCCTTACGGACTTGTGACTATCATTATTCACAGTTACGTGGACTTGTACATCCTCTCCGTGAGTATAATTAGCGCGGTCTAGATGCACCTCTAGGCGTATTGACCCGGGGTTTAGCAGAAATCGCTTCTCTACAACTGCGTGGGGTGGTTGGAACTCTGGAAATAGTTAAAATTTTTTTTTATTATTTATTTATAAAAGAGCATTACTTCTGATAAAAATAAATTGAGTGGATTTATTTTCAGGGGTTAAATAATTTAATAGCCAGCAGAGACAATGTAGCTGTATGTTTTAGGTTGATTTAAAAATTGAGTTAAATCTTCTTTCTAAGTAAGCTGGTTAACTGTTTAGTTTGATTCTCAGAGAATATTACTCACCGTCACACTCAACAACTTCATTCTCGCTCCCAAGTATTTGTGTCTTTTGCGGATTGCAGTCAGATTGAATTGTTGCCGGTGGTGAAACCGAGGAGAGATTACTCAGCGGTACAGGTGGTGAATTTGTACGGAGTATTACGTTTATTTCCATTCTAACTTCTGAACCAGGGTCTACTTTTTTGTCCGCTCGTTCAGCTGGAAGTACATTTATATTTAAGATACATTTTTTTTACTGTAGAATTTATTATGTTTAAAATGTAATTCGTCTCTGAGGTAGTTTATGTCATTGGTATTAAATTTTACTAACTTCTTTTTTTAAAAAAAGGTAACTGAGAAAATTTTCTTAACAAAAAAAAAATTTTTTTATGACTAAAATCCGTCATGGAAAACTTTTTTACGATTATCAACTTTTTATTGCCTCTCTTTTATTGATAAATTGATAATTATTATTATTATAAAAATTAATAACAAACTTTTCATATTTCATATTAATTATGATCGATAGAAATTAAATTAAAAAAAAAATTAAATCAATTTAAAGGAAATGAGACCTTGGAAAATTAGTCTCTATAATTAATTTAAACTTTGTGTGATTTTGAACTTTGGAAGATGAACTTTAGGGTCTTGTAATTTATGCTCGGAAATTTATGCGCTTGCATTAATGTTATAGAGAAACCAATGAGTTCTAAATGCTTTTATGTACTTAAAAAGAAATTTACGTACTTTCAACGTTACTATCACTTTTTAAAAATTTAAATTACTATTTCAGTTTATCTAACCATGTTTTTTAATTAAAATATTTTCATGTCAAAAGGAAAATTAAAAAAATATATGGTAAGGTAAATATTGTCTCGCTCAGAGTCAATAACTCACAGAGTACACATTTTTTTAATAAAAAAATCTGATACTGGTTTTTATTCAATCAGATAAATAAAAACGGTATTTTATTTGAAGAGCGGTAAATATTTAGCAAAAAATATCTTTTGAATGTCAATAAATTTTTTATGTACCTATAACTTTAATTACACATCATATTTGCATTCATGTAAAAAATAAATCGTGTGTAAATACAATATATTTTGTTGAAAATACTTTCTCTCTATTTTAGTATCAAATAAACCGATCCATGATCAGAGTAGCAATTAATGAAATTGTAACAACAATTTAAATGGTACAAAAAGTATTAATTAAACCAAAGTTTAATTTCAAAAGTTTAAATTGAAAATTTATAAAATAAAATTTCCACATTGATTAATGTTATTTTAAACGTAAATTAAACTTTAAAATAATTTATTTATTTATAAAGGTCAAATAAAATTTTACCAGCATAAATCGTAACCAGATAACTGGTGCCGATGGGCGCGCCATTGTACTCTTTAGCCGGGTGAAGATGAACAGAAGGTGGTGCTACCGATGGTATTTCCAGGGAAAATGCATGAGCTGTAGGTCCTTCTTTTCTAATTATAAGATCCTGTACAGAAAAAAAAAAATGTTCTTGAATCAAGTTTATAATTTTGAAGAACTTAATATTCTTGATTTGAGAATTGTTCTTGAGGAAATTTTACTTGATTCAAGAATTTTTCATTTTGATTCAAAAAAATTATTTTCTTGGCTTGAGAATTTTTTTCTCGAATCAAATTAATTTTTTTTTCAGTGTATAACACATAAAATAAATAAAAAAAAAAAAATAGAAGCGATGAACGATGAACTAGATTAGTTAAGTTTTTTCAAGTTATTAATCTTACGTAATTTTCTCATATAACGAAACAGTGATGGATACTTTTCAGTCGGATGTTTTATCAGTAATTTTGATGGTAGTCGATGCCGATGTTTGCCGTGTTATAGATGAGTATAGATAACTTTTATCGTGAAATGTATATCGCTGGGATAAATATTGCGAGACATGAGGGCGATGCTTGTCACAAGGTTGATATAGATTGATTAGCCATTTAATGACGGAAGACACCGACTCGGAAAAAGGAAGTACGCGATATTTTATACTTCTAGTTTTAAGGTTGTCTTCTTATTGCTAAAGTTAATTTTTAATTATCACTAATACAAGCAGTATTTATATTTAATACAATATAACAGTATTTTTATTTTTATTATCTTTGTGATTAACACTTGTGAAACCCGCATGAGTAAATTTTAAAAGTTTGTTCGGCTTGTTGTTTGAACTCGACTTTATTATACTTTTTTACCTCTATTCCTTTAATTCGCAAATATCTAGTATAAATTGTATGGACAGCTGTGAGCATTTAAACAATTTAATTTTTTTTTATATTTTCCACTTTAAATTGCTTATGCCAGCGGATAAAATAAAAACTTTTTTAAAGAGTTTGTCGACTAGAAACATGTTCAAAGAATTCCTCTCGATGCATATAACTTATACTATTTATTTTTTTCATTTATCAAATTGTTCAGACGAGTGACATTTAAACTTTTCTTTGAGTTTTACACAAACAGTTAATGTTACTTTTTTTTTAATACCTTTGATTTGACTAAAAATTATTTTTTTAATTGATTATTGTTATTTTTTAGTTTTTTTATTTTCTTAAATTTTTTTTTTTTTTTTAACCAATTTATAAAAAAATTAAAAAAAATTTCAATAATTATAGTTTGAAAATTGAATTTTTACAAACTTAATAAGAATTATATTTAAATAAATAAATAATAATGAAAGAATAAATTTTTTTCATAAAATTATCTACCAACTGTTCAATAAAATAATAATAATTATTATATTAATATATTTAAATCCAGCATAGAGCTTTCATTTTTACAAAAGTCGCTTTGCATAAAAAGTAGGCTGGTTATTTGATGGATTGACAATGACATGCTTATACATTTTCATTTTATTTTTATTTCAGTTGTACATAATAAAGTGTATAACGAGTGAATTGAATGATGAAGCTGTATTTATGAATAACATGAAAAAAAGTTTTATAAAAATGGTTTAAAGCACTCTCTGTGACGAAGGTTTTGGGTTCGCGACTTGAACAAAATCCTGTACAAGGTGTAGCAATATTGAATGAAAGCGTGAAGAATCTCAACTCATGCCAGAATTTATTGTTAATAAAAAATAACAATCTGTTGTATAGTTTACATTTTATTTCATATTTTTATTTCATTAAAAACAGAATTTTTACCAGCCGAGCTTTATATTATCCTTATTATATTTTAAGGAGCTTACAGATAAAACAAATTGGAAATAAAATAAAAGTAACTTTATCTTAACATAAGCCATAAGCTATTCTAAATAAAAAGAGCTTTTAGCAGATCGTCCATCAAAGTTGATAGAGAGAGAGAGAGAATATATTATAGTGATCGACCGAGAATCGAATACATTGAGGCGATAGAAGATAGATGGAAGAGCAGTAGTATGAGTCTATTTGAGCGGTACAAACCGCTGAGTTATATTGAACTTTGTATTCGGTGCGTATTCTATTCAACCACCAGTGCATTGTAGTCTAGCTCATACAAGCTTTGCTTTTCTTCGCTATATGTATTATATCTGGCTTCCGGTGGGCGGTTGCCACCCTCATTCTGTCTCGGTTCGTACGTTTGTATCGCGAGCGCGAATAAAGGTGAAAAGATTTATGTTTACGGGTGAGTTACCACTAGGACGGAAATTTAAGGGCGAACAGATGGCGTGTGACACGAGATACCAACTTAAGCTACTTTATCAACTCAAATATGCTTTATGAATGCACTGTAAATAATTACTGGTCTCCGGTCCACTGTAAATTATTTGGTGTGAAAATTTTCTACAAAGTTACTTTAACCAGAGCTTGAGCACTTAATTCTCCGAGTATGATAAATTGCATAACGATGCAAAAGAAATTACTTGATTCGATCATTTTTTTTCAGTAGACTAGTATAAAAAATGTTGAAAATATTTTTTAGATTATGTTGAAGGATAAATTTTATTTTTGAAAAGATTTTTCAGCTATTTTGAATAAAGAATATTTTTTTGAACCGCAACTGTAAGATTTTGAAACAAAACAAAAGTATAATGTAAATTTTCTAGATAACTATGAGAAAAATAAATTTCGTCAAAGTTATTTGAAAATAAAAGCCAGAAATTAATTTTTATTTTCAAATTTTACAATCCAAAAAATTAATTATCAAAATTTGACGAATTACAGTTTGAATTAAAAATAAATTGATTATTTTTGAGAAAAAGTTTTTTAAAAATTGCTCCGATAAAGTTGACTAAATTTGAATTTTTTAAAAACCAAAAATAATTTTAAATATTCAATACCCGTGAATTGAGAAAAAATGTTCTTAAAAGTAAACGAAAGTATTTTTAGATGAAGAATTTTTTTTATCAATTAAAGTTAAAGATTTTGTGAACCAAGAAGTTAAAATTCAAGGCCAGAATTTCTTGAAACTAGACAATAATTTAAAAAATAATTTTCTTAAAAAAAATTTCTTCTAAATTAGATAGATAGATAGTTTTTCTATGAACGTAGTGAATTTTTGCTTCAAAAATTTCTTTCTTTATTGTTGAAAAAAATTTTCTACGCCGCCCATCAATAAAGCTCTCTGTTATTCATTACCGATGTATATTGTATATTGTTCTCGGCCGTGATGTCGTAACTCGGTAGCCGGTCAGAAATAATTAAGTAGGTAGTAGCATCTATAAAGGGCGAGACTCCTTCCGGACACAAGTTCGAGATAATAAATTTCGCGAGTAGTCCTTAGTAACCTTGACTCTGTGACCTATCAAAACATGCTCTTAATCTCGTATTGTTTAAATATATCGACTAGAGATGAGCGGTAAAATTGATGGCCTTCTAAAAAATGGCGTAGTTTACACCTGAAAGTAAAACTACGGTACACAATCTTCTCAACTATCTATATATAGTTGTCGTAAAGTGGTAAACGCGACTAAATTCGCGGTGGGTTTATCGAGTAGAGGCCAAGGTCAGGTCCCGATACTCTGACGTCAGAGTGTACATCTCTTCTGATGCAGAAAAATAAAAACGTTTTATTATTTCTTCTGGTAAAAAAGAATATGTTTCATTTTTTTTCCATGGTCACGCCTGTAGCATGTATACTCATATATACTTATATACATAAAGATATATGTGAATCCGTTTGATACATTTTGTATTATCCAAACCTCAATGGATTTTATATTCGATATTAAATTTACATTTTTTCGTTCCGCTGAGTCAAGTAATGTGTCAAGAGAAAATAGTAGCTGAATTCGAGTTTGAAATTGAATGTCGGCAACACAAAGTCAAGGAGGATTATGACGGTCGGTGGATTTAATATTCCGGATATTGATTACGGATACCGTAATTATTATTAAATGGAATTCATGTATAATCGTCAAAAAAGGAGATAGACTTTTAACGTTAGATAATTAACGAAGATATCGTTGGAAATTTTCCTGAGAGTAAAGGAAACTCCTTGAGGGTATTATCATCTTCATAGTTAGAAGTCTGAAATGTTTGTTATGATGATAATTATATCCTATGAAGATTTTCTTTCTTTGAAATTTCCAGCCATTAATTGAATTTTTAAGTTGTTTTTGTTCTATTTTTTAAAAATCAAATCGCTTGTATTAAAAATTTGCAGTAGTCCTTAGAAAAGTTTTAATAGACCCTCTAAAAATCAAGACGGTAGACTTAAATTGAAAACCTTTGTCCAAGGTTGTGCCACACTCAGAACAAGAGTCAATTAATGCCTATCGAACCCTTTTTCTACGCGGATATGCAACAAATATATCAACATTTGTCCTTCAGATCGAAATCAAAACCAATTTAACTCGAAATGACTATTCTGTGCTTTTTTTTTATTATTTCCTGTTACCTTGCTATTTTTACAGTGAAGCGGTAATCGAAGTTTTCGATTTGTCAAAATATTATCCTTTTGAAAATACTCCATAAATTTCATTAATTTTGAAACAATCACTCACGAAATGGAAAAAGAATAAAATAAAAAATGTGAACTATTGGATTTTTATCCTTTGCAGCATTGTCATGTAAAACAGAATTTCAAATGCGAATCACCTTGCTCGTAATTATTTAAATTTAAATGCGAAAAAACCGTACAATAAAAATGAGTTCATGCATGCAATTACTCATTTTAAAAAATGCTGGAAAAAAATATAAAGCCAAAATATAAAAGAAGATATTTATGTGCTTTTAATAAAATGCAAGTTCCATTTACGTTACTACCACTATTATAAATGGTTTGCGTTATATTTTATTATTTTCCTTTTTACTCATTAGTGCTCCCTTCCTCATGGTCTATATTTTTTCCGCTGTTATTCATGGTGATTGTTGTTTACTGATAGTTTATAAAAAAATACGAGGTCAGGCACTACCAAATTTTTTAGGGTATTTATACATTTTTTAGGGATTTATAAATTTTGTCCCGTGAAAAAATTTTCTGATGTGTCTATACATACTTTTTAATATGTTCTTATATTATTACTTATGCCCTGATATGAAAATTGACTCTATCAAATTTTTAACAAAATATAGTATTCAAAATCTCTGAGACAGAGGTCGCATGGTCGCTGAATCATTTCCTTACAAGAGAATTAATTTTAAAGTATTAAGTTTTCAAAATAAAAATAATTTTTCTGACTCTAAAAACATTGAATTAGGTTTTTAAAACAATTTTTTAACTTACGTAAGAATAACAAATACATAATAGAAAATATGAACATTTATAAATAAAACGAGATGTGCAAAAATTGAGCCAAAAAGAGGAATTGTAAAATAACTATATTTAATTAAATTCTATACAATTTATAATAGTGTAAAAAATGAGAACTATCAATAGAAAAATGTAAAAATCGAAAAAATAAAAATTTATTTTCCATTTTCATAAATAGCTCGATATGGCCATTTGTTATTAGATCAGAAAAATTTTTTACGGGTATTTAATAGATATTAATTTTTCATATTCAGTTTTTATAAAATAAAATGAAATGAATTTTTTTTTTTTTGCAAAATATCTTAATGAAAGTAATCAATGGGTTCCAAATCATAATTTGTGTATAATGCATTTAATTCCAAATTACAAGAAGTTTTTGAATAGTCATTCGTGTTCATCCAACCTCAATAATTAACAATACAAGGGCAAAAAGTATTAATATTTATATCTATAAAGAATTTAATTTGATCCCTATAACTGGGATTAATTTTTCTGTACGGGGATGATACGTTCAGTTCGGTAGGATGATTTATGTTGCTAATGGTTATATTCATAGCAAAAGCAGTCGGTCATTTTGTTGTGGCCGTTATTTTCATTAAATTGATTAATGAACAGCCCGAGTAGCAGTAGTAGTTGTTGGGTGAGCTGGGAGTTAATCGAAATGTGCTGCTATGTTACATTACTGTTACCGTTGCATTAGTAAGTATCTAGTGCGGACTGGTGGGTTATGAAAAACAATAAATGCGACGAACCGTGTAATAACTCCCCTTTGGGTGATACCCGATAATTGTTGTTGTAATCGCAATACCTGTTAATCATGTTATGCATGTTCAGAATCCAGAATCCAGGATCCATACATGTAGACAGTCTTGTACATGTATGGCTATCCTGGCCTGGAAACGTATGAGCATATAGATGAAGTGCAGATGTGTTGATGATGACAAATCGAATAATTTATCGAAGTGTCGTAGTAGATGTATTTTAGAGAACTCAGGCATACCTGTAGAGCTGTCGATGGCTCTTGGTGATCCGAGTCAGAACAGGGAGGATACAGTTGGGCGAAGCAGATTATTGCCTCGGTGCAAAATTTTATTCCCATGTACTCTTCATCCTCTCGTCCATATCGGAAGGTCAAAGTGACTTGTCCGTACACCTACCAACACACCGAGCATTCAATCGAGCATGAAATACCTGTCTATTGAGTACTTCATCTGGTTGATTCAATCCTCAATACACTCTTGGTACTCAGTATGTACCACATACTACCACATATATCTCTATGTCTATAGTCTTGCATATATGTGTTCGTACATAGGTTCGTTCCATTGTGCATCATCTCTATATCAATACCAAAGCTACTTACCCGTTTGTTTTTAATGTATTCTGGATCAGCCTTTATTACGCCAAACAGCTTATCTATTTTACCATTGTTCACTATCAGATCCCGATTAATTAGGTAGAGGATTAGCTTCTCATTTCTCGATTCTTTTCTGAAGTACCTGGAACAAATAGGTTGGAGATTAGAAGCAATTCATCTGGAATTTTAATTAGAGAGAATGTATTGTAGAATCCCGATAAAGTTTGAGAACACTGATGAAAAAATTTAGTCATTTTGATTTATGAATGTGTTAAAATTACGTATTGAGTCTATGAAAAACATTTACAATTCATGCATTGTAATTTTACGGTGTTCCTTGCAAGTTTATAATCTATTTATAAAGTTTACTAATATTTGTGTACATATCGACGTTCTAATTAGCAAATTATCTAACTCTATTTTAAAGAATCTTCCATTTGTACGAAAAAAAACAATTAGTTCAAAATTTATTATCACTTTAAAAAATCATTTAATATCAATAATATCTAATAAAGGTATAATATTTTGGTTTGAATCATTCAAATAATTTATAATTGGACTATTGCTACATCAAAATGTTAAAAAATCACCCTCTAAAAAATAAGGAGTTAGAAAAATTGCTAATTAGACCGTTGATATGTTTTTAAAATCAGTTTATTATATGTATAATTAACTACATATTGGTAAGATTGGAAGACAGATTGGAAGGTAGATTTTGATGAAATATTACTACTAAGTATTGTTGTAACTTTTCAATGAATTGCTTTACAAAGATAATCACTAAAAAAATTAGAAAAATTTCCGCTTGGTTAGAATCAAGCAGAAAACTTTTTTGCTTTTGATTGAAGGTCAGCATTCGAGTTATCCGTTTGTTATTGAGGTTCTACTGTATTTGATTAGTTGTTTGATGCAGTTGTGGATTTTGTGAAGCCAAAGTTATGGATATGAGTATTAACTTAAAGGGCGTGGGTTTGATACACACAAAGATGCTTAACAGAACATGGGTTAAAATAACTATTTATACCTTGTATTAATGATTATGTTTTTCTAATATTGCTCATACATGGAACAAAATTAATGAATTTAATTAAACTGATAATGAAGTTTTAATGAAAAGGATTCAACATTGAAAATTTCTAGTATAATAATATAATAATGAAGATCAACATGTTGTTAAATTTGTTGAATACAACGGCTCGTTAGTTTCATTTATATTTTATCTATTTAACCAGATATTACGAAGAAAATGAACTAATATTGCACGAACAGTTCTAAATACTAAATTGAAAAAAATGATCGACTGTAATAAAAAAATTAATTTGATTTAACGGAAAGATCTTTCGTTTTTTATTTTTGTCAGTCAACTACAAGACTAAAGTTTACATTTCTTCTAATACTCGAAAAAAAAATAATCTTGCCTACGTGTAGGTATTAATTAAAAAGATAAATGAATGAATACCATTGATTGTTAAAAGTTGAAGCATTGATAGATGGCGAAATGGGGTGGGTGGCTCTGCAAATAATAAATAACAGTCGTAAAAATATGAGATGAAAATAGTATCGCGTATCAATTGATAAAAAAGTTTGATGTACTGCTGTAAAATTTTAAATAAATGTGCATTGTACATGATAATTTAATTGGGGTAGTTCTACGTGGACGAATTTGTTGACAATGGAAAATTTTTGATGCTTTAATATGCTTTGCATGAGCTATTCAATTTGCCGTAGCTGCATGCCAGAAAAAGAGGAAACTACGTAAAAATTTCATATAGCTATTACATTAAATTTTACCATCGGATAATTATATTTGTACGGTATATTTGGTAGGAAAGCACTTTCGCATAACGAGATGCCTTTTTATAATATAAGTATATATAAATAATGGATGGGTACTATATAGCACAGGTATTTGTGTAAATATACATATCGCAACTAGAAATGGAGATGCAGTCCGTGCTTAAAATTGAATTTTTATCTTTTATTATTCTATTATTTTTTAATCAACTAGTTAGCGGCGTGCTTATTGTTGATTCACTGACTTACTTGGGTTATTAAGGAAAAGGGAAGAGTAATTTGATATTGTACTCTGACAAATAACTAATTAATTCAGCAAAAACATTCTTAATCATAAAATTATTTTGAAGCGAACCGACTGGCTCAATTTAAGAATTTCTTTGCTTTAAATTTATTTATTGAGGCAAGAGAAATTTGAAATTTATCAAGAGTTTATTATTTTAGATATTCATTCAAATTCATCATCTAAAAATACAATTCTTGAAAATGAATGATAATTACATTTTTCTTCAAGAATTTTATGAGAAATTGTTCTTAGTTTGAGTAATCTTTACTTAATTTAAGAATTTCTCTTTTTGAACTAATTCTTAAAAATCATTTTTTTAGTTCATGATTTTTGCTTTTGAATCGTTAATGTTTTTATTTCTGCAACATAAATAAATTCTGTATATTTTTGAGATACTATCAAATTTTTCAAAAAAAAAATACAATTCTTCAGAACTAATAATAATTTTGTTTTCTTTAAAGAATTTTATATTCTTGCTTCACTAATAAATCTCTTTATTCAAAGTAGCAAAAAAAGATAGTAATAATAACAAATTTTTTACTTGAAGTTAATCTGAAAAATATTTGAGACTAATTATTAATGATATAAAAAATGACCAAAATTTGAGCATAGTAAGTATTTTTGAACCAAAGAGACTTTTTTGACTTTATTTTTTAGTCTTATTGCTTTTTTTAGTACTTTCAGCAAACAATCTGATAAATTAAGTAAAATATACGATATTTTGTTCAAAAACAGTAAACTGCTTCATTAAATTTATCAAATTCTCAAATGTCAAATTTTTTTTCCCCCCTCAAGTTTTATTTTCTTGACTCGCGCATTAATTCGACATTTCTAGAATTAATTCGAGCTGAATATTTCAAAGCGAGGATATAATTCTCACGTTAATTTTTTTTTGATTCGTGTAATTTCTTTTGAATGTACATATTATATTATTTAAAAAAAATAAGGAATTTGAATCATCTTATTGAAAGTATATAGTTATGAGACTAACTTGGAGATTTAGCGGTTATTGAAATCGATTTTCTCTCATCTCGTACTTCCGCATTTTCAAGTCTCACTTTTCTATTTTTATTATTATTCCTCCTCGGAGAATCGACCGTGTAATGTGCAAGTAACAGATACACTAGCTGTTGAAAAGTTTAATGAGAAAATGGATGCAGCTTTAAGCATTAGCTGTTGTATTGTAATATATACTGTATCTAAAAGAAAGAAGACGTAAGAAATAATTTATGACGTTAGTATAATAAAAATAGAGTAGAAATTTTCCAATTGACTGCTATGGTTTCATTATTCCTTCTTTTTTCAGGGCAATAAAAGTACCTTTAAATTGTGGATTTATTTATAAAATAATTTAAGACTTAAACCAGACTAAAGTGACATTTAAATTAGTAAATTGCCGTAAGATTTATTCAAATTGTTCCCCTTATTCTCCATCTTTAGATGAAAAATATTTATTTTAAACTTTTATGAAAGATGTCTTACTAACGACTAAAACAATTTGCATTTAACTGAGGCAATTAAGAGTTACTATCTGGCAAGTGTAATTTAATTTTAAGATCAATGACTTCGAAAGTTTGGTGGGAGCTTTAATGAAAAAGTTTTCTGTTAATTTTTATTTATTTTAACTTTCTTAGGTTGAGTCGGAAGATTCTTGATTGATTGATTTTTAAATCAAATTATCTTACATAAAAGTTGCAATTACCAATTTTCAGCGCGGTATTAACTGAATCATTTATATTGCTAAATTAACTTGAATAAGTTGTTTAATTTTATTAAAAAGTTAACAAAAGATTGTAAAACTTGAGCGCAAAATGTGAAGTAGCTTTATATTTCTAATTATATTATCGATGGTTTGCTATAAGAGGTGCACTTGAATCAAGAGTACTCTTGAGAGGTGAACTTGATGTTATTTTAGGCCTTTAATATAAATTATCTAGAAAAAAATTTTATGGACCGATTGGTTCTTTATTTCTTCGGGTACGTGTCCCGGGGGACTTGAACTGACCTTATTTTTTTATTAGCTTCAGATTTCTTTAACGGGAAAATTTATTGAATATCACTGAAGTAATCCGTATCGTTTATTTTTCGTAATTATATTTATTTTGACTTTTAATGGCTTGATTATTTTATTTATTTATTTATTTATCAAAATTTTTAGACCCTGAATAATAATAATAATAGAAAAAATTGTTTTATTTCAAAATGTTTATAACAATTAATATCAAGCCATTAAAGTTTTTCATTAATTGCTTTATTATTATTTTAAACTTCCTAAAAATCATTCTAAATTTTTTTCTACTATCTAGTTTAGTTTTCTGCTATTTTATTTTTATGCTGTTAATAAAGTTCATTTTTTTTAAAACTATAATTTTTGAACTTCGGGAACAGATATTTCACTTTTTATAAATCCAGGTACAATGAAGTCAATTAATAAAGTCATCCGATACTATACATTCGTAGATTTGAACTACAGATTAATTAACACCCACATAACTATTCTTTCAATCGGATTTTCTTTTATAATTACTTTTCGTGAAAAGCCCTTCAGAGAATTGCATTTTTAGAAATAAAGTGTTCTTTATAGTCTTATACTTTTTATAGTGTTATAGCTGCAATAAAAGAGTTTCAAGAAACCGGAGAGAATCTTGCAATGTTATTTTCGATTTAAATTGCTATAAAGATTTTCAAAAATTGAAAATGGTGATATCAAAGACACTTGAAATGTTCTCTGGGGAGGAGAAACCTCTTAAGAAATTTTTATTCATGAGGCTATTAATGCCATCTACTATAAAAAGAGGACTAGTCCGCTAAAGGTATTCACAAATGTTGAGACGTTTGTCAATTTTATCATGACTTTATTTAATGCAAACCTGTCACAATTTATTAAAGTCAATTTTTTTATTAATATATTTGTCAGATTTTTAAGTGAAAATTATGTGCTGAATATTTTCGTTTAATGACATGAATTGTGAAATTTTTTTGATCATTGGGCATAAAAACTTCTGTAACTAGCTTGACGACTTGCGCAGTCAACGTTACTCACTTACGTAGGGTAATTATTTGTACTAGCTAGTTAAATATTACGTTGAGAGAATTCTGGTTTCTGGTGCGTAAATTTTAATCATAGTTGACACATGCACAGTGTTTCATATTGTAGGATATAAATGAGATATTTTATATCATTTATTGTAAAAAATTTGTCGTAAGTTTCTAAAATGTTCTGATGCAATAAAAAAGATTGGAAAATTTTGGCCACATTATCAAAAAATGTAAGAGATTTTATCAGAAGAAATATAAATTTTTTTTTATCAATTTTCAAGATAGAATTTCGATAAAAAGTAAAAAAATCGGTATTCTATTGTATGATTTGTTTTTAAACCATTTTCACGGAAAAATTTTTCAATTTTTTACAATATATCTTTCTAGATTTGAAGGACAAACATATTTACTCCTTTAAATTGAATGCTTGGGGAAAAAGTGACATCTAAATCGATTCATTGAAGATAAATATTATTTTCGTTTACTTTTTTCAATTTAAAACATCAAATTGACGTTTTTATACCCACCAAATATTTCGCTTGATAAATATTTATTTTATCATCTTAAATTAATGGGATGTAATATTTTTTTTAGAGACACTAAAAGTAATTGAGAATATCGGCTTAAGAAATTCATCTGTAAAAAATTCCGGCATCGAATTTTCAATTTTCCGAATGAGAACTCGAGAAAAGCAATATAAAAAGTTGTAAAAAATATTTGATTGAACGAGAGATTTCCATCATCCGCCCGTTGAAATCTTTACTGTTAGGAAGCCGTAAAAATTAGCCATTGTTATTCGGAGAATATACTTAACTTAAAGTAATAAAGTAAAGTTTCAAGATAATAGAACCTAAAAATAGTAGATTGAATGGTACGCTTTTTATCAACTAAAGTCTCTACTGTTCTTTTCAACGAGAAGAAAAAGAAGTCCAGATGTATTTCTCGCGCTAAGGGAATAGAAAACAAGCAAACACTTGGGAATAACAACTAAAATAAGAGCATAAAACTCAATATTTATATATCTGTATCGAGAAAAAGAATCTAGTCGATTGAAATTTCTGTTGCAGCTTCGAGACACAGTACACGCAGAGGAAATTTATTTATTCGCAACACTATATTCAAAACAATAACCGCGGTACAAATATTGTGAAATTGTCCTTGTGCGCATTGTCAGCCGGCTTTCAATATAAATTTATCAATATACCTACACCTACACCCATACACTTATAACATCTTTTATCTTAAATGCATCTTTTTATTTTCCTCAAGCTCAAGGGTGGCCTACTTTTGGCGAACTCGCGTAACCTTTTTGCCACTTTGTCTAACAAACACGCACACACGATATAGATTATTGGCGTATCGATTAACTAAAATGACAGCGTGTTCACAAGATATATAATATTCATTTCATTAATTATTTTCGTCTTGGGTAATTGCCATCAACCGCTCCCTGCTTAAAAACCATCTTTTTTCATGATACCTAGCAATAAAACGGTATCGAAGATCCGATAAACTCAAGCACGCTTTATCTTGTAGAGTGGTTTTCATGTTTAGTATTCTGTAATTACTAATTACTCTCGTGGTTTAACACGATGACCGAAATTTTGTCACATTGTCATTAGCTATAGATTAATTTCTATACCATATAAGGATCGTCTGACCAAACTTATTAGGTAGATTTCATAGAAATTAACTTTTAACAAATATTTATGGACAGTACTCAAAACTTTTTTGAAGTGAATGTGTCTTGCTTAGTGCGATATAAAGATTGTTGATAAATATAATAAAGGGTGACCGTCTTTTATTTCTCATGCAATAATTATCTACGACAAAATTTCTCAGCAAAAATTTCTTATGCAACATTTTATCCTACACGGAAAAAAATGAATAGTAATTGCAACATGATGCAGCCTTGGTAAATAAACATGATGAAATCATGTTGCAGCTACATGACTTGTCATGTTTCGGCTACGTGACAATCATGTTGCAGTAACATGATTTTTCATGTAGCCGAAACATGAAAATCATGTTGCTGCCCCATGATTTTTTTCATGCTACCGCAACAGGATTGTCATGTAGCCGAAACATGACAAATCATGTGGCTTCAACATGATTTCATCATGTTCATTTACCAAGACTGCATCATGTTGCATTTACTATTTATTTTTTTCCGTGTAGCAATATTTTCTCACACACACAAAAACCATAATCAAAAGGCCATTTTATTACTTAAGATATATAAGCATTTTTGTAAATGATAATTAATTTTCGTCAGATTAATTTACGTTATGATAAATTTTGATTTTGTACTTGAGATATTTTTGTATGAGCAATTTTTGCTGAGAAATTTTGACATAGGTAGTTTTCGCGGATTAATAAAAGCGGGGAGCCATAATAAAGATACAAAAATAATATTCACCACAAAAAAATCTGTAATTTATTACGATCATTGTTTTATAATTTATCTTATTTTCATTTTATCGAAAAATAAAAAAATGAAACCTATTAATCTACCTGACCTTATAAATTTCGGTTATCTGTTGAACTTATAGGGTTATAAAAACAGTTTTAAAATAAAATTTTTACAATTACGTTTCATTTACGGGCCAAAAAAATTGTCAATAAAGTTCATCAAATATTAACAATTCCTTTTGTGAGCGTGGGTTAAGCAAGTATTCTTTATTTAAACCAACGTGTCTATATTATAAGTTCTTTTCCGGGTTTATAAGAACCTTCCCGCAGAATAAATGATGAGATATGAAGGGAAAGAAAGGACACATATACATTGTATGAGGGGTAAGATAGAATGATGATAGTGACAAGCAGGTCTAAGACGGAGACACTTTACCGCTGGCGTTATCATCGAATTGTGTAGAGGTGGAAATTTCATTGTTATAGAAAGTATCACTTTTTTTTTCCACATTTTATCATTATTTTCCGCCCGATATCCACCCCAGTACACAATAGACATTTCGTTCCATCATGACCTGGGTTGTTCTTTTAGTAGATCGGAGAATAGTGCCTGAAACTCCAACCTGTAGAGTTTTAGCGATGAAACACCTTATTTTCCGAGTGTTTCCGAGTGGCTGCCAGCCGTAATTGCGATGCGATACCTCTGTTGCTGGTGAGCTATCCGTTAGCGATGTTATAATGTAATAAGAACAGCCACGTGCCGGCACATAACATTTCTGATATAATATTCATCAAGGATATAACTACTAGTTACAGTCCATAAATAAAACATGCAATGTGATAAGCATCTCAGCATGTAGTCAGGTTACCTAATCTCATTAAATACAACCTTAGTTATCAAATTCCTGTCTGGGTTAATTGGATGGAAACAATGATTCAGTGGTCGATCGCCTCTGTATATGGCTCGGGTCTAAAATTGTGCGGCGTTTTTTAAACTTTTTTATCCATTTAACAAATTACTTAATTACAAGATCGCCTAAGGCGCCCATATTTGTATTAGGTACTACCGCTCATATTTTATTCCCAACAAATTGACGGACTTTTGATTAATTTAATTTGTCAGCAAAAAGGTGGTGACTTAATCCAATAAAAGGGGTTGCTATTCCCAAGTGTTGGTGTTAATTTTGTCGGACTAACTTTGTTATTCTCCCCAAGTTTTTCAGTTCTCTTGTTTAAGGTTAAATGTGTACAAGAAAACAGTTATTTATAAATTGATTAATTATCCGAAATAGTTTATCGAAAGTTTAAGGAGCTTTGACGGGAAGTTTCCGCAAGAACATTAACTATTACCAAGTTTCTACAGCATTCAGAACGTGGCTTACTTGGTTAGAGTTTTAAATTCTCTAAAGTGGTTCATAATGTCAAAGTAGGGTAGTAGTTGACATAATACCATGTACAATGACTACGGCAGTGATAATGACAATGTAATATAGAGTAAAAGGGTCGTATGTCTGTTACCTCGCAGAATATTCCGTGTCTGTCTGTAGGTGATGCTGCAATTCACTTGATGTTTCTTCCTGACCCACATTTCTGGTTGTTTCCTCGTGCGTTTCGTTGTCATCGCTGTTGGCGTTTTCAATGGCATCCAGACTGTCCATTGTGGATAAGCTTCCTTTATTTAATATCCTAAAAGCACCTGCAATTTGATTTATTGTCATTAGTGACACATCGAAAGCAACATCAATTCCAATTCTAATGCTACCTTTGAAACACAATATTGGATAGATCGAAGATATAATAGAAATTTTTTGATTCAACAAATTTTTTTTAGCTCAAGAAAATTTTTTGTAGCCTTGGATTGGAAAGCGAAATTTTCTCAGGTTAAGAAGAAATGTTTTTGTTAGAAAAATTAATAAAAAAAAAATAACTTTTGATCTTGGCTTTTGGATTGAGTATACAAGATTCTTTCGGAAAACAATTGAAAAAATTATCTGATCTAAAATATTGAAATTATTTGAATAATAATTTAAAAAAAAAAAAAAAAAAGTTTATTCATTCAAGAATACTCCTGATTTGAAATGTCAGTTTTTTTCAGTATATTCTTCGATTGTGTCGATGTCAGGATCAATCATTTGTCATATTGGTTGAATTTTTATCTCATGATTTACTGGTTGAATTTTTCATGTTGTAAAGAGGCTTAGCTGAAAACGGTCTGGCTTTAGAGGCTCCTCAGAGTTCATATAAAACCCAGATTGATTTTCTGGGGGTTGAAATCTATATGCCGTGAAGAGAGCTAGCCGGAGGAAATGAAAAGGAAAAAATGTGGATAGGATGAAAAAAATTCCATGGAAACTTGTGGGGTTGATTCTAAAGAATCAATCCGGAATTTATGGGCTTTCTCAAACACTTAATGTTTATTTTCACCCACCGATTTTATGGGGGATAAAAATAAGAACAAGAATAAAATTTGGGCACTCTGTTTTGTCGGTTATATTATTCTCTTTTATGACATTGTTCGATGGGATTTTACTCTGAAAAAAACGATAAATATCTGGCAGGTTATTAATTATTGAAGACACAGCTCCTGCTTTATGAATAAAAGACTTGGTAATCGGCCGTTAATAGAATGGGGCGTGATAAAAGGTGGTGAGACTTGTGTACATTGATGCGTGTTTCTCGGAAATCCGGATCGAAAGTAGATTATTATCAATTGGGGTTTATCTCTACAGGAGCGTGCTTCCATGTTATCTGTTTTTCGATTATACACATTTTCGTGATGTCAACAATTTATTTTCGTGATGCTTCAACTAAGAGGGATGTGATACTATTTTTTTTTAGCTCCAATTGATGTATTGGAAAAACAATTATGTTACAATATCCACTCGAAGGATTTCAAGAGCTTTTTTCTACAATTTTTATTTGACTGATTTTTTTTTTAGTTATTTGATTTTTCAATTTTTTGTACTCTAATCTATTGTGAAGAGACGGAAGATTAATGGGTGAAGGAGGTATCGTACTAAGTAGGAGAAACGGAGTTGCATTTGTAAAATTGAGTAATTTTACATAAATATTAATTTTTTCACAGGTGAAAAATTATATTGTATTACATTTTTTATTGCAAAAGATATTTTATTTATCTATACTGAAAAAAAATATTCTCTCATAAATTGTATTATGGTTTTGAGATAATAAGCTCGAATTAACTTTAGTGAATCATGAATTGAATTGAAAAAATTAAACTTTTGAACAAAGAGAAAAAATTCTCCATTGAAGAATTTTAAGGATTCGATGAAACACTTTACTATTTCTAAACAAGATAACTTTTATTTCACTCAACAATTTCTTTCCTTAGAATTAAAATCGGCGGTAACATTGATTAAAGATAGTATCGACTTGTTTTAAGAATACTAACTATGCTCAAATTTTTTTTTTATTTTTTATATCATCAAAAATAAGTTTTAAATACATTTTGAATGGCTTCAAGTAAAAATGGAAGAAGAATTTACTTGTCTAGAAAAATTTATCATAAAATTCTAAAGGAAATTATTGTTAATATTCGATATTTGTACTTTTCAACAAAATCGTGATTTTTTTTCTGTATACTGAACAGAATTTTAAACAAAATATTTTTTAAATAATTTTGTAGTCAAACATTTCTTGCTCCTATAGTAAAAAAACCGTTTAAAAAATTGTTTTTTGTTGTAATCAACTCACGAATGTTAGAAATGTGAAAATTGCATGAAAAAAAAAAAAAAATTCAAGTTGCCGCAGAAGTTTAAAATGTTTATTTTCTAATTTGGTTACTTTTTTGCATATAAATATGTTTTGATCAAACTACATGATAATTTTTTTTAATGAAAAAAACATTCAAGGCAAAAGAATTTCAACAAACTTTTCAACCCCAAGTACCTCATTTATCTATTCTTTCAAGAAATTATCTAGAATGTAAATAAAAATATAACATCGGTAGCCAAACATAATTAATCCAATTTATAATCATGGAGATATTAAATTCATTAGAGTCCTGAAAAATTCAGCATTTCTGCAAAAACTGTGTACTTTTAATTAGTTGAACTGTTTTACATTGTTTGAACTAAAGTGTCAAAAGTGTTAGTGTATAATCATCACGAATTTGGAAGCCCGGTAAAATGTTTGCCGAGTTAAATTATATTAGAGTTAACAGTGATACAGACAAACCGAAAAGAGCTCCACGCTATACTGGCGGGCCATTTATTAAAATCTAGTTCAACCAACGCCGCTTTTGCATTCGAAATGAGCGATTATACCCAAGCTTTTTAATTAATTTTCAAATATACACAGTAATATAATATAATATAATATAAACATAGTGAAGTAAATAACCACAAGCCACCGTTTATAGCTCTAGTATCTCTGATTCCCATTTTGTCTATCCACAAACCGCATCGAGATAAATTGTTGGTTAATGCATCCACACCAGCGTGGCAATACAAAGAATAGGTGTAATTTTTAACACGCTCACCATTATACGTCTTTTTTACCACAGTGTGAAAGATAAAAAATGTAAAAAACGCTTCAGTAATCAAAGAGTCAATAGACTGTTTGATTGTGCATAATAACAACAACAGTTTGAAGTCTTGAGTGTTACTTGGAGTCAGATTCCGAACAAAGCCCTTCATCATCATCTCGTGTCAAAGTCAAAAAAGAAGTGTCATTATCTAAGCGACGAAGACAAAGCAAGGAAAAAAATAAAAGTGATGAAGTGACTAAGTAACAGCGAAGCGTGTAAATAACACGAAGAAATTGAGCTTGAGCAAGCCGTTGGTCATTAATTTATGATATCTGCTCGTGAAAATATTTTTTTATTTTTTGATGGCCTTGTCAGGCTGTGTGAGAACATAAACATTTTTTCATTTGTTTTTTTCTAGAAATTTTTGCGTTAATTAGCACATGTTAAACAAAAATTGGCTTAATAATTAATTAAGCTAAAAAAAAAAATATCAAATAAACTCTTTAAGAGAGTTAAAGAAATAATTGAATATTGAAATTAACAGATTATTTTTATACTTTAATAATGGAATTTTAAAAACTTTTTTGCGAAGAAAAATGAAAATAATTATTTTTTTGAATCCTCCTATTGATTACACATGCAAGTTAATCGAGTGAGTCGGAAGCGGCTGATAAAACAACTAAACTGAAATTCAAAATGAAGATTCGTATGAAATACGACTATCATTGTTGAGTTTTCTTGTATTTTTCCAAAGGACTTTACGTCATTACATGCCGGGTAACTTCCACCGACCTCGAAACATAATACGTACTCAACAAGTACTCGTGGAACATTTCGTGTACTGTGTACTATACCTGTTAAGTTGAGTGTGCTTATATATGTATAGTATACAGATGAATATATATTCACATATATTAATGCTACTTGGGAAAAGTACTAAATTTAAAAAGTTTATTCATTTTTCATGACTTGTCCTTGACTTGACGACGGCCATCTTCGAGATGCTTTTGGCTATTAAATTAACTTTTATTTTCACTCCACCTGTGTTTTCAGTGCCATTTATTAAATTTTTGTCATTTATTTTAATTATTTGTTTATAATTTTTTTTTTTTTAATAAACTGAAATGTGAGGTGATATAATGTTAAATGTTTCCGTAATGGTTTTCTTAAATTTTTTTAAGCTTTTAGAGTTAAATAAGTGTCAAATTTTATTCAATTTTACGTACTATTGTTTTAAATTATTTTTTTTTTTAGTATATAAATTTTATTTAATTCATTACCAAAAAGAAATAAAAAAATAAAATTTATATTTGTCTAGAAAAAGAAATAAAATTCTTAGTGTCGGTAATTTTAACCGAAAAATTTTTTCCATATAGAAATTCATCAGATCAATAAAATGTCTACCTAAAAAAGCTTCCAACTTTTTCAACAAAAGATAGTTTTATTGGCCGCGATTTTTACGACTATTTTTTAGCGAGTTCAAGAACACCGATAGTGCTCGATAATTCGGTGATCACTATTAGAAGATTTACAATGTATCTCATGACTCCTTCGGTTAATCAAATGGTCGATGCTGAGCTTGATAAGGATTTACGTTTTTGCAAGACTGCCTTTTATTGGTCGAAACCGACTTTCAGTCTTCAAACGCGACTAACCGATGATCAAACCCTCGTCAAAAAAACTTTTAATGGTTTACATTCCAAATAATCGATCCTTGAATATTTACCAAATTATAAATAACAAATTTTCTTCGATCCAAAGTTCATGCGCTGAAGTTCAAGTTTGTTAAATTAGTTTCATTGTTTCGAAATTATTCAAGTTATAACTATTTACAGCTTTAATTTAAAATTTATGAAGCATTCAAGTAATACTTTTCAATTTTTAATTAAAAAATTCACGCTTTGAAATGAAAAATTAGTAAAATAGTAAACCAAAAAAAAAAGGTTTAAAATTTTTTTTTGCTCGACGGGCAGAAAGCGTCAAATTTCGGCCCGCTGCGCTAAACGAAATTGCCACTTTCTGCCTTCGTGGAGCAAAAAAATAGCATACACTCCGCGGGAAGTAAATAAGAAAGCCTCGGCCAACAATTACATATGATCTGAGACATTTCTTACTTTACTTCCCTCGGTGTGTAATATACTATAAATTTACTGAAGACTAATAATGGACTTTAATTTTTTAATCATCTTAAAAATTGAATAAAAAATAAATTTCCAAACTTTATAACCTGACAGCGACCACCAAATATTGTTAATTAATTAATAAAAAAAAAACAACGGACAGCGCGTATAAATTTTCATTACAAAAAAATGCAGTCGTGATATTTTTTCATTTAATCTAACAGATATTTATAATCCGAAGCAGCAGAAAGTTGGAAAAGTATAATTTAAATTTGTTATAAATCATTTACCTGAGAAGATTTAATCTTCGTACCACTAGCTATAAGATATTAGCACTATATTTTGCTATATGATAAATTATATCAACTGTAATAGTAATAGTAATAGTATAACCAGTAAGGTTCGCTTGTTGCACTGCACGTTACAGTTTTTCTGTTCCGTTGATTCACTGCACGTTCGATCGAGTGATATAACGATGGGCACTGCAATCAACCACCATGTTTACAAATAATAAGCAAATAAAATACCATTATTTTATTTTATTTTATTTATTGTAATAATAAATATAGATACAAATGTAAATTATGATATCAATAACGTAATTTTCCCTACTGGATTATTCAAGTCACGCACAAGGATATTTTACCTATTTTCTTTCATGATTAATGTCCGAATGAAATACGGAAAAAAATAAAATATTTACATCATTTAACTATAGATTAACTGAAGAGACTTTTTTTACAATTACAGTAGTTGTTTTAATTAAATAAAAAAAACTTTATCAGTTTGATTCCCGATCGGATGAATGTAAATAATTTAGTTGGATTTTAATTACGATGTCAAGTGAAACTAGTCGGCGTTACATCAGACCGGTCCGACATCTGAAGCGGCTTGTCGAGCACTGAAGGCAACTCAGGAAAGCTCACGCAGGCGTTTCGGCATCATATCACGTTATTCTATATTATGAACAAACTTATGATAATAGGAGTCTGCGTTGTTATTTTCTCTTATTTTCTTTTTATAAATATGGGTACGAATAAGTAACCGAGGCAAAACGGAAATATGAAAATTTGTGGTCAAAATGGTATTTTTTTTTAATTTAAGATTAAAGCTGGTCATGTGATTTCTTTTGGCACATTGAAAGAAACTTAGTAATTACTTTTGGATCGAAAAAAGTTCTAACGGGAAATAAGGTCCTGTTATTAATGTGCAATTATTTTTTACTTTATTGCTAGTACTTTGTCAACTTTCGGGGTTCTTTTAGCTTTACTAATGATGGCATTAATTTACTAATACAAACTATTGAATGCTGGGAGGAAAATCTAGTGATTTTTATATTTGGTCATTTATTTGCTTTGTTCTATTATTTTTTTATTAAAAAAAAATTCATTTTTATCTAAAAAAAACAATATATTTTAATAAAATTGAAAAATAATTGTTTTTAAAAAATTACAAGCGTATAATTTTTTTTATATCAATTTATTTATTAAAAAAAATTTTTTTTTTTATTTAAAAAATTAACCAAAAAATATAAAAAAAATTGCATGGATAATTTTTTTTAATTTTTACGCGTGGAATTTTTTGTAGATTTTTTTTACACAATTATATTTGTTGAAAAAAAATTTTTTTAAAATGATAAATGATATTTTTAATGTAAAACTGACAAAACTGACTAATTACTAATAGACTGAAAATTTAATTAACAAAATTTATCAATTAAAAAAATAACTTTTTCATAACCCCACTTCCAATACTTTCCGTTGTTACCCGCCATTAAAAGGTCAAAACTCTGCAGAGTTAAAAGTTAAAAATAAAAAGTAAAAAAGTTAAGAGTATGAGTCAGTTAGATAGAAAAATGAATTCTTGTCGATAGTTTTCAAGTGAAAAATTTACAAAATTGCCATTATCAAATAACCTTCAACTTATATTATCATATCAAATTATTAAGTCGCATTTATTGAGTCATTTTCAGTGATTTTATAACGAACACTTATATTACACTAACTTGGACTATTACAGTGTAATACTCCTGATTTTTCACGGTCAGAGCTTTTATTACAAGTTTTATTTCAATATAAAATTTTCAACTACAAAGATTTTATTAAATCAATTATAAAATAATCGAGAGTATAAAACGCGATGAAGTTATTTTCGCTGACAATAAAACAATTAAAAATTAACGATCAACGTTAAACCTTTTATTGTTAATTAAATTTCTCAATGTAGTAGTAAAAAAAAAGTTATGTGCGTCTATGATGTATGCGGACGGTTAAATGCATAATCATGAAATTTATTCGATTGAATTGATTATTCCAATGGACATATGCACAAGTGAGCCCCAAGTGGTCGCCTATTGATCGGTGTTTTGTGATCAATAAAAAGGCAATGTCAATTTCTAGGCTCCCTACCGTGGCATTATTTCATAATTGACACGCTACTCTTAACACTTAAAAGCATCTGTTGAATATTTTTAAATATTTTAAATGTCGGTATTTTTATTTCGATTTTTTTCGTAGAATTTTTTACAATTTATCTACATTCACATATTCAAAACAAATTTTATCTAGCGTGAAATTATAATCTATTTATAACTACAGCGAAAAGTTATCAAAATAAATTAATTATCGCTGAAAAGCATATGAAACCTTGAAAACACAAATTCGGGTCAAGACCTTTCAAATTTTATTAAATTAACTAAAAAAAAATCATTTTATCATATTAAACAATCCAGAGAAAAAATTTTCCTCGTTTTCTTAATTAATAATTATATACACTGAAAAAAAAAAAATTAAATTGCTTCAAGCGCAAAAATTTGAACCAAAAAAATTAATTCGAAGAAATTGATAATTTTAAATAGAGTATAAAAATTTTTGAGCCAAATAAAATTTATTTAAATTAAAATTTAAAAGTAAAATTTATTTAAATTAAGACAAATCTTGGCTCAAGAATTTTTCAGCTAGACTCAAATTTTTCAAAATGATTTCTTAGTTAAAATTAGCGTTTTTATCTGTGTAGATAATTGTTTTAAATCTACTTCATAGGAATCAATTATCCGGTAACCGATCAACGCCCGACATGTGTTGAATAAACTTGTACTCCGCACGTATGTACTAGACGAAAGCATTATTCGTGCAACAATGTCTTTCGTATTCGTCTCTGGCATATACAAGATTTTGCCTCCGGCTCATGTGTACGCAAGTACTTAAGCTAAGCTGTTGCGCTTAGCAGTTAGAAAAACCTATTTACAATTTGCAATGAATATTTTAATTTTTTATTCGGGATAAAATACAATTGAAAATATGTATTAACTTAGTTATTTTATTAATAATAATAGTAACTAAGTTTGTGGAATTATTAAAGCAATGAGACTAATTCATATAACTCGTTAATTATTCGTCCGTATGATTCGCGGCTGACGCCCGTGTTTAAATTTTAAGCTATTGCATTATTTAGCATTAAAATAAAGCAATTATTTAAATGCAAGTTTCGGAAATAATTATTTATGTATAATACAAATAGTAATAATTTTAGTAGTGTTAATATAAAAATAATTTAATTATCAATTTTGTTGCTTTGATCAATAATATTACTTCGATATTCCATATTTATATTTCTATGATATTTCAATGCCGCAAAAGTACTGACGGTTATTTATAAGGTTTTATTGTTAATTGAATTTTGTTAATATACTTCGGGCTTTTTATCATAAAAGAATCTTTGGGCTTCTATATTTAATTTGAAATAATTAAATTTTTATTTGTAGCTTTTTAACAAATTGATAAAAATGTCTTAAGTAATTAGTTATAAATTCTTGAAAAGCGTAAAAGTTTCTTATAAAAATTTTAATTATTTTAAAAAATTTATTTTTTTTTTAATCAAATAAAAATTTAACTTAACTAAGACCAACATTTTTTTCAAATTTCTACTTTTTTAAAATTATTTTTTGAAAACAAAGTAAATAATTTAAAAGAAAAATTTTTGAATTATTCAAACTTTAATTTTCTTATTTAAGAATTTTTTTTCTTTATTCGAAATAAATAAAATTTTTTCGGTTCATAAATTTTTTGTTAGCGTAAATAAAGACTGTACTGGGCCCATAACCTGTTGAAATATCAAAAACTTATCCTTGTTATTTAATGCTTCTACTTTTGTACATACATGTGCGTTATTGTTAAAATCCATTGTTAATTTCAACAATTTTAAGTAAAACTAAAAAAGAAAATTGTGCCAATAATTAACACTTATTTTTATAAAAAGCAACATAATATCTTCTCTTGTTTATCTCAGAAGCGGCGTTCTATTTTACCCAGAATTCCTTATTATAATTTATAATTAAAGCATTTATGTCCTCACTTTCCATTCTCAGTATAAAGGATCCATATTTTCATTAAGACGTTACCACAATAACGCATACAGTTATGCATACATTCATTCCCATTTTAATTTTAATTTTAATATCAACAGTGAACACCTCCGTAATATACCTCTAAATATTTATATTTATACTTATAATAATAATTTTATTACACAACAGAACAAGAACAAAAGTAAAGTATTTGTTTTCAGTGCTTCAATTACTGACAACAAAGAGAACTAATTAAAATAGCAAGTAAATTTGGAATATTTATAAAAATTTCAATTATTTTTTCATAATCATGTGACGCAAGAGATGTTATATGAAAACGATATTTTATGTTGAATTTCATGGACAGATAAGCGTATTTGAATGATGTAATGACGGGATCGGTGTGTAGGAGAATAAAAATGTCCCGCCGGAAATTATAAGTGTCAAGAGAGGAATAAAGGAAGCAGTTAATCGGGATAAGAGAAAGCTTTTTACGGAGTTCTTTCTACTTTAACATTGTGTGGATGTTACCTCTAAGATATCCGGTTAACTTTTCTAATACAAGTATATAAGTATAAATTTGATTACAAGCACACCGAACTTTAATAAGCTGGCTTAATGTTAAACTTTCTTTATCGAGGTATTAATTTTGTTATTTTATTTGGCGTGTGTGCAAAAATCTAATGATTCATTTTAACATGACATTCGTGCGCCGGAATAGACTCACAGACGTGATGGAAATTTTCAATATATTTTATAAATACTAACTAATAATGGAGGCTTGATTTTAAATTGATCGGAATATGAGTTGCGGTGAATGTTTGAAATCTCGCGCACGAGTGATCGGCAATGAAATTATGTTTCAGTTAAAAATAGAGCTTTATTGTCGAGTTAATTGATGTTGTTGAACGCAGTAAATATGTATCAAGTTAATATACAGCCCAGCGATTCTTCTTATTATTATTATTATTTTTTTTTTCCTTTCTATCACACAAAAATTATTTTGCGAATTTCGCATCCTGCCGATTGATCTGATTACTTGAACAACAAGTCAATCTATTTTTGATGTACTCTGTACAGAGAGCTGTATAAATAACCAAGTGGTACAACTAGAAAGTTTATTCATTTTGTCAATATTTTATTTAATTTCAAATATAAGGTTAACTCGTGAATAAACGAACCAAAATCGATGAAAAATTTTGTTGTGATGTTAAATATTTATTTCCTTGGAATGGTTCTACACTGAAAAAAAAAAAAGTATTTCTCTATTCAGAATATTTTTTTTGATTATCAAAAAACTTGGTATTGTGTTACTTAAAAAATGTGATGTTTTGATGATTACAATAAGTTTACTGATAGTCACTATACTTATTAAAAATTTAACTTGGCTCAAGAGCAAGAATCTTAAACCAAGAACACAATTTTGAAAATAAATTTTTTGAAGCAAGAAAAATTCTTAAACCAAGAAAATTTTCTCGACTCAAGAATTTTTCCTGTTGGCTCAAAAAATTCATTTTCTTCAAAATGGTGTTCTTGGTTCAAGATTTTTTGCTCTTGAGTCAAGTTAAACTTTTTATTAGTATAAACTTTAGTTTACTATATAGTCAATTAAAAATTCTGAAAAGCGGCTCATTCTGTAGTCATCATTTTAAAAATTTTTCGATATTTTCAAGCTCAAAATATTCAAAAATTATCCAGTTAGTTGATTTAAAAATTTTTTAAGAACAAAATTTTTTTTCTAATTATTTTTGGTCCGTGTATTAGATTGCGTGAAAAATTTTTTTGATACACACCGTAATAACATTAAACAAAAAAATCATTAAAACTATAGTGGGGATACCTAAAAAAATTATTTTTTATATTTTTACATTCCTAAATTGATCAGAGGAAAATAAATTTTTATCTTTGAAATAGCTTGAAAGACTGACATCAAAATCTAATCATATCTCTGTGATACATTCCAATTATCCCATGACCAATGAGCATTAGTATCGCTATAGAGTACTTTTGAGCTCAAAACTTTCATGAATTATATTTATTAATATAAACGCTATAATTGTGAAACTTAAACGAGATATTTTACCGGAGTATTAAAGCATAATACATATTTGTTTGTTATTTCATAAAGTTTCTCAGTATAACTTGTGATGGCTGACGCAAACATGCTAATTAGTAATTACGATGGGATCCCCCATTAATGAGCTCAGTTGTTGATGGAATCACTTGGATAAATCTATACTATCTCTATATTCTTTTTCCAAGCAATTATTTATTTATATTTCAATTTATATTTCTGGCACTCAATTACTCGCGGATGTTTTCTTCTCGGATAAACTTTTGTCTATTATAACAAATTGATCGACAAGTGTTGACAAGTCCTCAACTTACTGAAGGAAAATTCCTTAAAAGAAAACAAAGAAATTTAATTTCCCAGTTGGTATTTAATACCGCTTCGGTATTAAGTAATAGAAAAAACTTAAACAATATAACCCGTTGTTGGGCTATCTCAATTTCAACAAAGTTTCACAACTCCGACGGAGGAATTTACCCGTAAAAAGCTACCCTGAATGAGCAGCTTCTTCGATCCGTTAGATCTACCTTTTCAGGCCAAATAATATCGTTAGTAACAAAACCCGATGACGCTATAGCGAAATACAAAACAAAAAACATTTTCTAATTTAAAGAAGTCAAATAAACACAAAATCCCGTTTATATATAAATATACATTTGATTTTTTCATGTTTGTTATTAACATTCGTTATTTTTCACAGCGAGAAATGCTCCAGAGAAAATAACGAATTATGAAATGTTGAGATTTTATTGCGTTCTATTTATAAATTTTTCATTAACTGGCAGCGGATAGCGGAAAAAAAACCTGACATTTATGAGTATATTCATGTTTATAAATATGAAAAAGTTTGTGACTGTCAAATAAGTCCGTAGATGTGACTTTTTGAACTTAAAATTCATATTTATGATTATTAATTCATCTATAGTGAATAATAATTAATAACTAAAAATGAGTCTCAATATTCAGCAAGAACCCTTAATCGATCGTTAAAAACAAAATACTGGGGAAGTCTTTGCTTCTGTTGGCATACTCACCGGATTATCATAGAGATTATTTGCGCTTGAATAATGCCAAAAACTGTCGAATTTTCTTATTCATCCCGTCAGCTCAGGTTAAACCATTTTAAGTGAGCTCTGCCAGCAAGTTTCTTGTCATCAATCTATTTCAATATTCTGATATCAGTTTACCTAATACGTTTACTCTTATTTCATCATAATTTATTACTAATTTATATATATTTTTTACATTGAGAAGGGTGGCAGAAATAAGGGAACTAAAGAAACATGATCTTTCATATACTTGATCTGAATTTTTCACTCCTGACTTGGAATTAGAAATAAAGTTTGACGTCAATAGTTAAAAAAACTTGGAATATTCTTGTTAAAAAGTATTTTGATTATGATTAACATTCAAAGTTTAGAAGTAAATTTACCAGAGCTAAAATTTAGAGCGTATTTGATGTTAAATATGTGCGTTTACTAGTTTGAACGTTTTTCAGATGTTAAATAAATAGTTATGAGCTTAAATAGTGAATGAAACATATTAAATATTAAAATAATGTTAATATCTTTGAGAAATTAAAAGCTCATTGAAGAAAATATTTGTTATTCATCAGTAAGTGAAGCCCGGTTGATCCCTGAGCAAAATTGGAAAGCCAAACATCAAATATTTTTAACTAAGATGATAAAATAAAAATTTCAAGTCAAAATTGGCTTAAGAAATTTTCTGCTTGACTCAAGATCATTTAATTCTCCAAAATAATTCTTTTATTCCAAGTTTATTTTTTTTATCTGTGGAGACAATATAAATCGATCTTTCTTGAAAATAATTTTGAAATTTGCGCCTAAAACTTTTACAGGAATATGTTTAACATCAAAAGTTTGATAATTTTACAAAATTTTTTAACTACAAATGTAATTGTAACTTATGTGCTTTTTTCGTATACTGCACAAATATACAAAAGAACATTTTTTTGTTTATAATAATTGTTACTAGTCTTCACGGAAAAAAAGTTGTAGAAAAAATTACAGTTGTCATATCGAAATCCAGGATTAGATTTTCAATATCTTTATTTTCATAATTTTACATTCTAAAATTGGTGACTCCCCATAATTTCTCAGCCTATAATGTCTTGGCAAATATATCTCGGCAATCATATCTCAGACAATATGTATTGGCCTATTTTCGAGTATAAACACACCCAAAAACCATGTTAAAAGAGCGCAACATGATTACGCACGTTTGTCTTGGCTTATTTTCGAGCATAAAATCTGCACACAAATTCAAAATTGCACCGAGACATTTATGTCTGAGATATTATTGTTTCGAGACGTTATTTCTGAGAAGTAAAGAGAAGTAGCTTTAAAATTTACCTAAAAATTCGTAACTGGACTATTTTTATATGAATTTCTATGATAAAACATCGTATATTTTAAAATATAGAATAATGAAAGTGAAGATATTGAAAGTCTGCCCCTAAATTACGATACTAATTATAATTATTTTTCCATGCAGATATGTTTTATTCACAATTTAGATTCTTGATAGTCAATGTCACATTTTTGATACGTTAAAGACATCCACTTCTTGATTTAACCTCCAATTTACATTTCATATTCTAACTTTGATCGTTCCCTTCCAGTGTGATAAAATTCCAACGTACCTTTGTACGTACGGACAAAGGTATAGCAACGATTAATGTTATTTCCATCCCAAGCGATTCAAATTTGACATTAAAAACGATCGCCGAGTTGTGATGATGAATAATCACCGTAATAAATTTTTGGGAACATGATAAATGATAATATAATGATAACCTTCCTGATTTCCTCATGCCCTCTCTGTTGTGTCTCAAGATAACTCAGTTAATATTAAAAGGGTCGAATAAGGTCAGATCCATCGAAAATAACAATTAGGTACTGGCGATGCTCTTGAAAATTTATAAGGGTTACCTATTACTATCTCAAGCATGTAAAATAATTTTTTTTACTCCATTTAGCCTCCTCATCCTCAGTTGCTCTGTTACGTACCTTGTACCACTTGAAACCAAGCTTATCGCTGTACAAATCACCTTTTACAAACTTCAAACCCACGTCTATCTTCTCATCTTTTATCTTTATTTGAATTTTCCAACTGGTATAAACCATTCAAAGCAACGTTATATAAATGCATTAGAGTTTGCGTTTTCCATCGCTTCGCATACCATGAGCAGTGTTTGCACAACTTTTATACTCGTTAAAATGAGATCCGATGGTACTACTCGTTGTCGGAATGTTGTGTAAAGCTCGTTAGCAAACAAAACCATACCTATTACGCAACGCATACCTTTATTTGATCCTCACTATTTTGTATTAATATAACTATAACTCAAAATAATTATCATGATAACAGTATTGATCATAATGACGATAATAATAGTAATAATACATCATAATTATTGCCTCTTGAACTTCAATCCCCAATAGCCATCAAATTGTAATTGCGTGCCGTAAAATCGAGCAAATAACTAATTTGCTGCTGAAGGAAGTACCCTTATATATATTTACTATATTTCGCAATAATAATGTGGATTGTTTGATGGTTAAATATTTATTATTTCCATCTATTTGATGAAGCAAAGTCAATTTATATTAATAAATACATTTTTTTTTACTTATTCGTTCAAGTTAATATTGATTCAGAGCGACGATAAAACTTTTTATGATACTAATATAAAATTAGCGGGCACCTGAAAGTTTTCAAATCTTATTTTATAAATAAGTTAGTACTGAAAAAAAATTTTATAAAAATTACTTTCATAATTTTTCAAAAGTTTATATATGTTTAGATTTATTTTCAAACTTCTTAAAGATTTAAATTAAATTCGATACCCATTTTTAAAGATAATGATTTTTTATCAAACTTAAAAAAGAAATAAATCAGTCAAATAATTCAGTAAATATAGCAATTCAAAATTTTGACAAAATACTATTACATTATCACTTTTTCTTGAAATAAATTCTGAAATTAAAGACCTATTAAATTTCTGTAAAACATCTAAAAGCTCACTGAATGAGCTTTAATTTCCCTAATTATTTTTCTAAATCAACAATGACCTATTTTTTGATCTAATTAAACAAATTTTACTATTGCATTTTTTTAATAGATTCTGCAAATTTTTTAAAGCTTCAATTTCCACTTGCATTTTTTCACTGTTCTGTAATTTGTTCTTTATTTTCTATATAAAAACTTATTTATTTAAGAACGGGTTCCATATTTTTTTCTCATCAACTATTAGAAAAGTTTTTTCTAAAATTTTTTTTTTTTTAGAAGAAATTTACAAAGCTGCAATAGCTGGGACCGGCTCTTAAAACAATCTAAAATTTATCAGACGTCTTTTAATTTTAATACCATACTTTTTCATTGTTTCTCATAATTCCAGGTAGCTATAAGCTCTGTTAAATCAATTTTTTTCAATCAATCACAAATTTAATCAATTAACCCAACGTTTATGTCTCCTTTATTATACATTTGATCGTCTGGAATAGATCTCAAGGTTAATTAAAAAACAGTACGGTTCTGAGCGGGAAAAGCGGAGCTACATTTGTAATTATCCCGATCAAAGCCGAAATATTTGGCAATTGACTAATACGAATAAAAATATTAAATCAATTAATGATTCGATTTATTTAATAGTAAATGTTTACTATAAAATTAAAATAGTAATAAATGATTATTTTTTATAAATTGTTCTTAAAAAGAAACATAAAACGTAAACTTTACGATGTTTTGCACTTAACTAGAGAGTAGAGACTCGGTGAAGCTTTTACTACCCACTGCGAAAACTTGATCGATTTCTAGTAATTTTCAGTTTACCTTCACCGGTATACACTTCCTGTATTCATTTTGACCTGTATAAAAGCAAAAAAAAAAAAAAACAAATTTTAACTACACCTGGAGCGAGAAGATCGAGCAAGGACATTCTATAAATTAAACTACAGTTACCAGTTAATTTATTCCATTAGATAACAGTTTAATTTTTTCACTCAAGATTAAATTAAAGCTCCTGTTATTTTTACAATTATTGTTTCAGTGCACAATATTAAAAACAATGGAAATAACAATAACAACATTGACCGCTATAATAAACACATTTAATGGTTGGATAGTTTTGAATAATTTTCACCCAATGTTTATTTATTGGAGTAATTTACGTAGCTTAATTGAATAAATTAAATCAACTCGGGCATTTGGGAATTCGTTCAATAGATAATATTTCTCGATTTCTGTGTTATGTGTACTTGTTGTTTGCTGTTTGTATTTATTTGCTAATTTTAATGTAATACAATATAATGAATATGTGCTATGAAGCAAATATTAATATTAACAGACGACAAATATGTTAGATATGTCATTGCTATTATTCTGATTATTGTGAGGGTGATTTGTCATTAATTATTCAATCGATTGATGGTAGTTTCAATATTTACTTGATTTTTAATAATAAAAAAAAAAAATATAAATATTTCTTCAATTCTTTAGAAAATTTTGATCATTTTTACAATTTGCAAGTTTAATTATAATGATTTTATTGTTATAAATAAATTAAAGAATTTCTAAATCAATTTTTTTAAATCTAACCAAATTAAAAAGTGATGTTTCATTCTGCGTCAATACCCAGTAAAAACCTTTTTTTTCAGCTGAATGTATAATGTTTAATGGTATCAACGATACATTAACAATACAATATAGAATGAACGTTGAATTTATTTAAAAATTTTTTTTTACAATACAAGTTTTAAGGAGAAAATTGAAAGTGCCTACGCATTACGAATCTTGATTTTAAAAAGGTTAATAAAAAATTCTAGAATGAAATATCAATTAGTATTCCATGAAAAAATTTTCTATGGCCATATATGAGAATATAAAAATCATTGAATACGATTTTACAATTTAAGTTAATTAAATTAAAAACCACTAATAGATACGCTCCTTAAGAGAGTCAAGAAAATAATTTTTATTTTAAAATATAACTCCTAAAACTTAACTCTCTTGTAGAGAAAAGATTCAGTGATCATGTTCCATCTATCGGAGATTTTCAACACTAATTTTTATAAAATAATTATAAATCGGTATATATAATTATATCAAGGTATGTGAAGTCATATTAGGCCACATTAAGCTAAATGTGACTATATATGACCAACTTTCAATTATAGACTTATGAAATTTTCTAAAATTCATTATTTTTTGCTGATACTCTTTGTCCGCTATGGAAGAGTAACAAATTATAAAAAAAAATCTAATATCAACATTCAGCTATGCACAAATTTTTTTCCTCATTATTTATATTTTTTTAATTAAAACAAACGTATGGATTATATTGTTGTTATCTAATACTCAAAAATAAATGAAATGAAAACTTACAATTTTTTCTCCGTAACTTCAAAGTTGCTTCGAACCGTAAAAGTTTTTTTTTCTCAGTGTAAAAAGAGTTTATAGTGTTGACCTTGTCATTTATGAATATATATTTCTTTTTAATTGAAGAAAAACAAAAAAAAAAACAACACTTAGATACTGAAAGTTTAGTGTAGTAATTAATTGAAAGTTATTAAAGCGGAAAGAGCGTATTCATAAATGTATTCAGTATTTTTAATACTTCGTGGAGTGGAAGTACATGAGAATTTTTTTATAAAAACTCGAGAGGGAAAATGTTATTTTTTTTTTTTTCAGTATTTGAATAGTGAGTTATTTTTTACGATAGCTAGAATTCATCTGAAATGTTCTCGCATGAATGAAGCACGTGGTGATAGAGAGCGAAGTCGCTAATTTGTAAAATAATCGAAATATTGAATTCCGCGATCCATGAAACTAATTGAGTCGACATTATTGCATAAATCGTTGTAGGGATTAATTATAAGTATAGTTGCGGGTGATTGATTTCAGTTTCTCTATTTATTGATAATCTTTTTTTTGTTTGATTACAGCTGATATATATGAAACGATTGGAGAAGAGGAAATGAAGAAGTGTGGACCTGGGCTAGACACTGAATGCGTCGGAGGTGGCAGGATCAATCATAATGCCGAGGGAAAAACTATCAAGGTTTACGGATACTCACAGGTAGGGGAAAGTTATCGATTTCTTCGGTCACGAAAGAGTTCGAGGTTGATAGGTATAGATATTTTAGTGCATTGCAAAGTTATTTGGCCACGCGCACGTGTGAAATTTTGGCAATTAAAAATTTAACAAAAATTTACATACAGAAAAAAAAGAACGACTCTTTAGACAAGAAAGAATTCCCCAGACAAAAAGAACATTGTTGGAAATTTTTAAAAATATAAATTCTTGTGTTAAGAACATAAAATTCTTAAAAGAAGTAGTTTTTTCAGTGGATAGCTGTTTTTCCCACGCGAATATATAAAAAATTTCTGCGCCATCATATAGGAATAATTTCAAAAATTTACTTTGTTGCATTGGAATATTTTCCATATCGTTGAAAATATTTAAAATCTGTCATAAACTTTTCTACCGTTATATCTAACATTAAAAAGTCATACTCTTGATCTATATTCAATTTTTCGAAATTTATCTGCTGTATCATTTGACATTCAGTGTAATCGTATTAATTTGTCAGTATAAGAGCCTTTGTTTCGGAAAAAAAAGTAATTTAGAGGCTCATGAAGTGCTGATAATGCTAAGAAGGCCTTTATCTATTTCGAATGGTATAAAATTTAATAGGGGATAAAATAAAGATCTTTAGGGGATTTTTTCTTTTCTAAGGATTTCGAGGATTTTTACCAGTTTGTTTTGATCCTTATAAGCCCGCTGGCCAAGTCTTAGATCCTTTCAGCAAAGAATATCGAATTGGTACCCGGGGCGAAAAACATTTAATTTATTGATGTTAAAATATAGGTGCAATAAAGTAAAAGACCCAATTATTGACACATGCAATTTTATTTTAATTAAAAAAAACAAATCAACTCTAATAAATAAATAAATATATTTTTGGAGAACATTTTATTTTTTTTAATTAGAATAAAATTGCAAGTGTCAATAACTGGGTCCTTTACCTTACATTAATAAGTTACTGAAACATATTAATTTTTATAAAATAGATCATCCGATTTTTTACGCTCCTCTAAATAATTATATAAGAGGTTATGCAATTGAAAAAAAAATAAAGGTACACCTAATAGTAACAATAATTCCATCCAGATAGACTACGGCGGAAAATAAAAAAGAGCTTTTATTCTCTGTACATTGAAATAGGCGAATAAAAGCTTCTTTGAAGCACTTACACAACTGACACCACTTAAAATATTTTTTCAAAGCTCGGATTTTTCACTAAATTTTGTTTGGTCTTTTATTATTCTTTAACTAAATAATAAAAACTTTATCTGCTGCAAAACCTTTGTCAGTAAATGAAATCAAAATTAAAATTAATTCCTGTTACCTTTAAACTTTTCAACATAAAATTAAACTTATGCGCGGTTGAAATAACATTTTTACCATAGGTTCGGTGAATAAACTTTTTAAATGTGAATTCTATTGTTTTCATTGAAATATTCTACGGTTATTAATTTATTCTATTTTTTTTTGAAAAAACAAACTGAATCCCATTCACCTTTTCAAAAGTTAAATAAGTAACAAGCAACATTTGTTAACATTACTTCAGTTCACCTTTTATTCCGCAGCTTGTTCCGGAAAGTTACCAGCTTATATAGAAAATATAAAGTTTCGTTATCGATTTAATCTCTTGACAAAAGAAAATAATAAAACGACTCCCCTCATTGTTTAAAGATTGATTTTTTAATTGAACATCTTCATCAATAATAGAGTGCTGTCTACTTGAAGCTAATAACTCGTTTATAAATCAATAGTACAGAAAAACGTCAAAATTTAATGTATTCTAATAAAAAATTCAAAAAGGTTCCTCGCAGCGGCCATATTTTATGTATAATGGCCCAAAAGAATAAAAAAAGCCGCTCTGAATTTTCCAGACGCTTTTATTTCAAAGGAAATCTTTGATTTTATGTGTGAATGCATTATCTTCAATTTATTCACGAATACCTTTCCAGGGATTCGGAAAAGCTGATCACACTATTGCGGTTGGACTGCTGAAGAAGAAGTATCCCGATTACACAATCACTTGGTCCGATGAAGGCTATTAGAAAGAGCGGCTACATTATTTTCTGGCAAGGACATTTAAATAAGCTCTTTAAATCGGAAATATTGTACAATATTCATTGTATTTTCAAGTCTGCAAAAGCCGCATTCAAATAAATTATTTACGAATAATTTTTTTACATTATTGATCTTACTGTCGGTATATTAGAGACCTTTTATCTCCGGTTTTTTACGATGGAAAATATACTTACAGCGGGTAAAATATTTCATGTTGGTTGTCGAGGAGTCTTCTTTTTCAACAGATGATGTTACTGCCGAGTGCTAATAAGTACACTTTTTATAGTACTTCTTGGAAATATTATTACAAGATGGAGTACACTGTGTCTCAAAGCTTCAATTTTTGCATGAAATTTAGCTGATTGGTATTGAATAAAGGGGAAATTTGATTAGATAATTAAAAAAATTTGTTTTTAAGTCTTAGATTAATGTTTTCAGATATTTGTTAATTATAAGAAGATATGATTTTAATGGAAAGAAGTAGAAAAAAAATTATGAGGTTATTTCGATTATAGAAAATGGTTGATTAGGGCTTCGACTTTTAGATTGATTTTTAACTCTAATGGATATTTTATAGACAAATAAAAATTCCTGAATTATCTATATTATTAAGAGAATACGCAAAATTTTGTGTTGATAAGTATTTAGGCTGCATTCGAAAATGCTCTATCTCTAGATACATAATTAAGAAATGACACTGTATCTCGTGAACTATTAACATTTTTAAAGATATAAGCTCATCCCGATGTTACACTCATCAAGACCTTTCATTTGAGTACCCACATCCATTTTTCATATATTTATATATATTATATATATGTAAATATGAAAAATATATCAAAATGCATGTGGGTACTCAAATGAAAGCTCTTGATGAGTATAACATTGGGATGAGCTGATATCTTTAAAAATGTCAATAGTTAAGAAAGTACAGTGCAATTTAACATATTTAAGAAATGACCTTGTATCTTGTGAACTATTGACATTTTTAAAGATATAAGCTTACCCTGATATTACACTCATCAAGTCCTTTCATTTGAGTACCCACATCAATTTTTCATATATTTATATATATATTATATATATGTATATATGAGAAATATATGAAAATGCATGTGGGTACTCAAATGGAAGCTCTTGATGAGTATAACATCGGGATGAGCTTATATCTTTAAATCATCAATATTTAAAAAAGTACAATGCAATTTAACAAAAATTATTATTTAATAAAGCAAAATTTTGTTCATTTATTAAGGTTGCTAGTTTATATTTATTTAATTGTTCATTAATTTATTTTTATAAAAAGATTGAAGAGTAAAAATCCTTGGTCCAAGAATTTTTCCAATTGATTCTTTAAAAAATAAATTATATGAAGTCTTTCTAATAAATAAATAGCTTTGAAATTTTTGTTTTCGTAACCAAGCAACGATTGTTTACAACCAAATAAGTAACTATCAAAATCATCAGTATGAACTCAGCAAATAAATTTTTCTATCACGTCAACAAATTATCAAACTCGCGAGCTTACTCCGATTTAAAATCAAAATGTAAAACATTAAGCGAAATTTACAAAACAAAGCCTCAACAGTTAGGAAATCCAACTCCAAAAATTTCTATAGACCCTGGAACGTTTGCCAACGAATTGATAAACTACGCACTCCAAAAATGTGCGCCTCCAAAATTAATCCCGCCTGACCCGTGTCCGTTTTCAATTTCAACTCCAATAAATTCTTCTGAAAAGAAGCATGAAAATTTCCACGAAAAATTCTTCTTGGCAACAAATCTGCCAAAACCACCATCACCCCCAGTGATTCTCTGCCCATGTCCGCCACCCCCGAAGTTGCCTCCCGACTGTCCTCGAGTTTCGAAGATCGCGACCAACAGCCTTCAAAACTCGAAGCCAGATTTTCCAAGTGCGCGACCAAATTACCGGCCTTTGAAATTCTGGAAGAGCAAATAGATTGAATAATGATAAATATTTTATATTAACAGTGTCAAAGTTGATTGAAATAAATGACTTATATATTCAGTGATAATCGTGATTGTTATTAATATAAATGTGAGGTTTACCGGATACGTGTGATGTCATGAAGACAACATATATAACATAAAGCAGCTATCATTTTATTGCGTATAAAAAGCTCGCTGGGGGTGACCGCACACCCTCAGCATTTTTCTTTCACGTCTCAGCATTGTCCGGCTTGTCTTTTAGCATTTTTTCCTGGCACACTCGAGGCGCTTGTAATAAATAACACGATTATCCTTCAGTGAAGAGCATTAACGAGCTGTCAACTGTTTTTTCCTTCAACTTTGCTTTATTATACTATACAAAAATCAAATTTTATCTATCAATTTGATGACTTTTAATGAATAATGGATTTTCCAACACTTATCACTAATCACTATCATGTTAGATCATTTTTACGCGCATTAAAAATTGAGAAAATAAAAAAATGGAAGTTAAAAATTAAAAACTCTAATCTTGCTCAAAATATTTGAGTTTTTTTCTATTAATTAAATTTAAAAAATAAGTTTTTTGATTTTTTATTATTCATTAAATTTTTTATAAATTCAACAATTCAATTTTTTGAATAATAGGGACAGAATTTATTTTCATAGAATGCATGGTTAAATGCATTAATTGAAAGTACGAAAGTACAAAAAATCAGTGAAATTATTTTATAAGTATAGTTAAAAAAAATCTAATTTAAAACGCTTATGTTGAAAATAAAAATAGCAAGTTTTATTTTTCATAAAGCTTCAAGCCAAAAAATTTTATTTGCGCTCATAACTGCTCACAAATTTCACCCGTACGTGTCCTATAACAAATCTATGACAACTCATGCATCGAATAGAATGATTTTATAGTTAATTTTATAATTGAACGTTCAATTAACAGCTTATTTGCATGTTTGCGTTTGAAATATTTTGGATATCATCAAATTTTATTCATAAACATATTCATTATTATAGAAATAAAATCAAAAGGAATATTGAATTGTGTTTGCATGAATTTATAAATAATAAAAAATAATCAGAAAGATTTATCAAATCTTCCGTGAGATGTCTATAGTTAACAAGCTAATTATACATACTAACGGATATCAATAACAGTATTGTTTCATTGGCTTTTTTGAAATAATTGTTCTGCTAAATCGACGGAAAAATGTCATGTTTATTTATTAACATTGAAGATAAGTCCAGTTACCTAAGCGTACATTTTAATGGAAGTAGGAAACATACGATTAATCTAGAATCATGAAATAGATTAAATTTTCAGATAATTTTTACTCTAGAGACAATAATAATAAAAAGATATTAAAGATATTTGAAAAATTTTTTAATTGAGCGTAAAACAATAATACAAATAATAAAAATGGATCTAGTATTTGAAGTTTAAGTGAGAAAATTCTTGAACCGAAAAATTGTTCTTGATTCAAGTAAATTTTACTTAATTTAAGATTTTTTCATCAAATTAATTTGTTTTGTTTATAATTTATTTATTTATAGCTGAGTAGGTACCGTCCAGTATTTTTTACGAAAATAATTTTTGCTTACAATAAGTAAAAAAATACGTTTTAACTTAATAATTCACAAAAAAATGTGAAAAAAAAATTCTTTAAAATGATTTTCTGGTTTTTAAATTTTTTCTTTTGGATAAAATGAATTTTTTCTATCAATTTGTGCCTTCAATAAAAACTACTATAGAAAAAAAAAATAAATAAATAAAAAATGAATACGATGGCTGCTGTTTTGGGCGTGCAATATCGAATCGTGAGTTGATTGGCTGGTAGTCTATATCGCCGTACCCAAAGTTGGTAAATTCGGAGGCACTATCGTTCGCGAAACGTAAGTGACGTGTTCGATTCCAGTGCTGGGATAATCCGAGTAGAGGCGGAGGGTTGGCTTGGAAAAGAGAGTCCCGGATGGGTTCGCTCGATGGAAATGAGCGGGACGGATAAACTTTGAAGCGACTGGCCTCCAGGGTAATGCATAATTCAAGAATCGTCACTGCGAGGATATTGCCAATTTGGCGTCGATGAAAATACGATCGGATTCGTCGAGCCGACTCGAATAGTTTCAACCAGCAACTGGCTGCCTACGCTTGGATACAGTGAATTTATCTCTTAATTCGCTTTATCTCCCTCTCTCTCTCTCTCTCTCTCTCTCTCTCTCTCTCTCTCTCTCTCTCTCTCTCTCTCTCTCTCTCTCTCTCTCTCTCTCGTGCTCTCTCTCTCTCTCTCTCTCTCTCTCTCTCTCTCTCTCTCTCTCTCTTTCTCTCTCTATTTTCTCTTTTCTCTTCACTGCCGATAATCACCCTTGTTTATTGCTCTATTGAATTTATTAATTATCCAGCAACAAACTGCTTCAATATTTGTCCCCATTATTCCCAGTAAATAATAATAAATAATAAATAATAAATAACAACAACGGCTATTTAATTAAATTTTAATGTTACCATTTTATTAACTTAAATTGAATTTTTTTGACTTGAAAATTTTTTTTTGTAAAAAAATATTCATTAATAATTAACAAATATTTATATTTTTAACAATTAATAAATTAATAAATATTTATAAAATCTTTTAGTATAATAAATATTTATTAAATAACCTGATATTAAAAAATCATTTATTAATAGTTAAAAAAATTTAATAAATATCAACAGACTCTTCTATCAGTGTGTGGGCAGATATTTCAATTAAGATGTACAAATAAAATATTGAAAAAAAAAAAAAAAAGTATAATTGATTTGTGGTAGAAGGCGGAAGAGTGGGACTAGAGCTCGAGCAAGACGAATTTTTGATACTGATTGATGAAAGATGATCGCCGGACTTATAAAGCCCTGAAAAAATCCGGCGTAATGATTTTGCCACACGAAGATAAATTTAATATAAGAAGAGAGTATAATAGAAGAGAATCGAGAGTATGAAATATTTATGGCTTATGGTAGCAGTGTAGGGTTTTGAAATATAAGAGAATAGTCAAAAGAATACATTGGTATCAATTCAATTTGTCAACACACTGGTAATTATGATATTATATCGCATGTGGGTGGACGTTGGAGCACGAACTCTAAGCTTGAGGATGGAAAAGGGGGAAGTATCGGTCGACCATCAATAATCTGTAAAAAGTTATTCTGTAACAATAACTCCGTGACTAATCGTGTAGACGGAGCTGCTGTGGATTACAAACATGTTTCCCGTGAATTTGGTGATGCTGATCCTGATGGTGAGCACACGCTAAAAAATCGGGATTAGTTTTATCGGATTCCATCGTCACGCGTATGCCCACTAACCTTGTGCGAGGGTTCATCGTCCAGGTGGTCCATATCTTACTTGTAGTTGTATTAGTTATAAATTTCTAATTTATATTATTAAGAGAATAAGAAAAATTTTGTGTCATTACAAAGGTCTTGATATGAATTTGTGCCTTTCAAGATTTCATATCATTTTCACCGATAGTCAATTTATTATGATAAATATTAAGGCTACATTCGAAAATGCTCTGTCTCTAGTTACATAATTAAGAAATTACCTTGCATCTTATGAACTATTGACATTTTTTAAGATATAAGCTCACCCCGATATTACACTCATCGAGGCCGTTCATTTGAGTACCCACATCAATTTTTTATATATTTTATATATTATATAATATATATATGTATATATGAAAAATATATGAAAAATTGATGTGAGTACTGAAATGAAAGCTCTTGACGGGTATAACATCGGGATGAGCTTATATCTTTAAAGACGTCAATAGTTAAAAAAGTATGGTGCAATTTTACATAATTAAGAAATGACCTTGTATCTTGTGAAATATTGACATTTTTAAAGCTATAAGCTCATTCTGATGTTACACTCATCAAGATCTTTCATTTGAGTACCCACATCAATTTTTCATATATTTATATATATTATATATATGTATATATGAAAAATATATCAAAAATGCATGTGGGTACTCAAATGAAAGCTCTTGTTGAGTATAACATCGGGATGAGCTTATATCTTTAAAAACGTCAATAGTTAAAAAAGTACAGTGCAATTTAACAAAAGTCATCATTTAATCAAGCAAAATTCTATTTATTTATAGTTCACAAGTCACGGCAGTTGAATAAGAATATGAAAACGTTAAAAAAAAAATTGTCAATTTTTGGGAATTGTATTTTTTGACGTCAAATTTGATTGTATCGATAAATGATAATGTACTATTGACTGAAGATTTCATATCCTTTCTCTAGAAAATGAATTTCAAGGAAAAAAACTCTTGAATCAAGACAATAAGTCTCTTCAAAATAATTGTTTTGAATCAAGTATTTATTTATCAGTGTAAAAAAGATAAAAAAAATTGACAAGAGTTTTAAAAGTCAAAATTTTTATAATAATTTCTTGATTCTTGTATTTATAAGTATACAATAAATTAAATAAGGGTAAAAAATTACGATTGCAAATCCGTAGATTTGGCTGTTGTGCAATGCCGAACTTGGGGGAGTAAGAAGGGGACAGGGGAAGGGGCAGAGAAACCGTTATTTATTGCCCGGATACGCGAATACGGTAAAACTTGCCTGATTCCGGATCCGGCGGAAACTTTCCTCGGTCTTTTCACGTCCTTTTTTGCCAGTTCTTCATTAATGTCACAATAGTGCTGAAGACAAACTAAAATGGAAGCATTGAGGGTCATCTTTGATGATACGCTTTTGTAATAGTAAATTATGTTGGACGTTTTGGGATGTAAAACAAGAGTAAAAAACAAACTCGACAATAGAGAACAAGTAGAAGAAGAAGAAGAAGAAGAAAGTTTTATAGAATTTAAAAGTGAACAAATTGGATTTTCGACTCCCGGAAATTCGAGGGGTAAGCGTCCAAATGGTTCTTTTAAGTCTGGAAAAGCTTGGGCTCCTCACGGCACTTTATCTATCCATTCGTCTGTGCTATCCGCACATCCAGAGCAATAAAAATCAATATGTCATCTTATAAAATATTAACAATGCACCTAACCATAAAAGACGCAAGTATTAGAGTAATGCGAGGTATTACCATTGAGCACGTCTGAAGTCTGAAGAGTGCCGGGCATTTGGTAGCAATTCTCCGGGATCATTAATATAAATGTGTCCCCTTACTCTGCAGGAACTGGGAACACCCCATCAATAATTCTCATGGTAACCTCGAACCCTGCCACTTGCAAGTTGCTGTGGCAAGTTGGTTTCCCTTGATCACTTCAAAACAATAACTAGTAGTTATAAATGTATTTAACTGGCGAGTTCATTGTTGCATATTGTCAATCTCTTGAGTCATGTAACCCCGAGAGCTGAGAGCTCTTGACTCGGTTTAACTCACTCCCATCCTTAACTTCGGCGCTACTAGTAACTGCTCAATTTCAGCCTTAACCGTGAGAGTTTTAACCCTCGAGCTCAAAGTAAACTGTAGGGTGCTCTCAAAACACTCGAGGAGTCATTACGGCACTTTGCTTGGAGCCAAGTGCTGCCAAATTAACCGTATGCTTTCAGTCAGTCATCGATCAACGTTTTCGTAGTTAGATTAATTTTATTGTAATCTATTTCGGTGATATTACTTTATTGTCTCATCAATTTAATCTTTTTTGTATCTTTTTTGTAGCTAATTATATCATCATCAAATCTGAATTTTAGTTAAAATTATTTTGAATTTTTATATTTTTTTTAGAACATTTGTCTGATAAGTTCTGTAAAAGATTAATCAATTTTAATATTTAGGTTCTCGTCCATGTTTAAAATATTTAAATTAACCTAATCTTGGGAATTTGGACAATAAATGAAGAAACTTTGTAAAAACTAGACGAGGATGCCAACCATAAGAGCAATTATTGTTATTTTCTACATTACAAAAAAAATGATTTTTTTTTATTTTTAGTTTGCTTGATGAAAGTGAAATAAATAAGCGAATTCTTATGTTAATATCTTTATTTATTGTCCAAATTCTCAAGATTAAGTTATTTAAATATTAACAAATTTTATTCTCCGACTAGAAAAAAATTACATTTATTTTATAACTAAATACCTCAAATTTAACTCTCCTATAAGGAGAATATTCAGCGATCGTGAGCCTCCTATCGAACATTTGCAAAACTTTGTTCAAAAAATTATAAAAGGATATATTAGACCTAAAATATCGCCAACTTTCATATCAGGAATTGTCTAACTAAATTTCTAATTAGCGAATTGTCTAACTAAATTTAAAAAAATCTTTCATTTATGCGAACAAACAATTTTTCCTTTAATTTAAAAATTTAATATCCATAAATTGTATATTTTTGTTTGAGTTACCCAAAGAATGAATAAATATTTGTAATTTGCTATCAAAAATCTTCCTTAAAAAGTGTTAAGTTGGAAAATTCACTGAATATATCAGACCATTATATGTAACCATATAAGGAAATTTTTCATGGGTCTATTTGGCAAAGGTGACAAACAATTCTTTTTTAGAAAACAAACAATTCTTTTTCAGAAAAAAGCCCAACATATCTATAAAAGCAAAGACACCCGTAACAAAATCAACACCAATTTAATAACAAAACGATTGAATAAATTGGAAAAACTAAAATCAGTATCAAATCAACGAATGATAGTTACCCAGGAGGTTTTCCTGGGAGTGATTTCCTGATTAGCGGAGGCTCGAGTGTTGCGGTTAACCAGTGTTAGGTGCGATTGGTATGCATGGGCTGGGACTATGGAGCCTCGGGCCGAGCCCTCTCACCGGCAATCTCTCTTCTCTCTGGTAAAACTTTTTCCGCAATCCACAATCCAGAATCAAGTAAACCCGCATACGTGTATGTAGTCCCTGATAAACCATAACAGCACTAGATTATGGTTACACCCATCACGGAAATAACACAATCTGCAAAATGACACTTAATAGTCATCGAATTACGGCTTTTACACCTACGTTCAGAATAAATTTACCGTCTTACATTACCGCATTATCCTTTCACGAAGCAATATTAATTTAATGACCAACCAATAAGTAACATATAATATAAATTATTGGTCATTTTTAAACAATTGACTTTTGTTTGACACCAACCACTCAATATACATTACTATTAACCCTCCGCAAAGTGGAGTGTGTACACCAATTTCAAGGGATTGTCATGAGAAGGGGATTGTGTAATAATTCTCCTCCCTGTCTTTACATCCACATCTACATACATTGATATACATAGTGCATATATGTTGGGGTACTTGCATTAATATACAGTCGCCCAATTGAGGGTTACTATTTCCCATGGGTTACAACACTTTGATTATCCCGTGACGACGTAGTCAAGTGACACGCTAAACCACTGCAAAAAATATAACTAATGTCATCTATTATGTAGGTTATACTTCAACAACGTGCCAATACGTGATACGTCGGTCAATTGAGTACTTCGTTTATTGTAACTTGATGTTAGATCGTGGAGCAGGGCAAAAGTAATACATGCAATCTATGCAAAATATCTCGAGAACCATCCAATGGTAACAATAAACTGCTCGCCAGTTGTTTTTGACCATTGTTTTAATTTTGGATAGAGTAGTTGTTAGGCAGCACTCATTGTCGCAATACGCCCCTCTGGAATCAAGGATCTGTGAATGAAGAGTCGGGTTGCAAAAAATATTTAACAGTTACTCATAGTCAGGCCTGGATGTAAGACTTAATTAAATAAAATAAATGACAGAGAGAGAGAGTTGCTGTGAAATATTTAGTCATGCATTCTTAATACTTGCTATTATTTAGATTTATGTTGATGTTTATGTTCATGTTGATGGTAACGTCGAGCACTTGATAGTTTTTCAGAATTAATAAATCTAATTCGTGGCCGTTATAATGATAGCATTAGTCTCGATACTTAGTTCTCTTGGTGTAATCCAGGATCTCGTGTTTGATTCTGAATCGTCGACACGTGAAGCCACGTGTCTTACCCTAAGTTAGTCCTTGTACTCGATCAAATGTGGTCAAAATGTTCAATTTTGAATTCAAGCCTCAGGCTGAGTTTATAATACTTTTTTTTTATTTATAGTAGAAAAATTAAGCTTATCTTTGTTATTTGTAATCATTTTTGTTAATATTTCCGTGAAAAAAATTTTTATATGACAATATATTAGTATCAAGCTATGAATAAAGATAAGAAAATTATTTATTGCAATTTTTTATTTTTTTATAAATATATACGACAATTTTATTCAATTGAAATTGGCTTAGTAGATGGTTAAGAGTCAGAAAAATAATTTTTCTTTCAAAACTTAAGTTATAAAACTTAACTCTCTAGTAGCGAGAAGATTCAGCGACAATGCGCCATCTATCGGAGATTTTGAATACTTCTATCGAAAAATTATGTATGGTCGAATCTGACATCAGAAAAATTTTTTCCGGTGTTTTATTATTTTTATTATTATTATTTACTGGTTTTATTTTTAACACGGATAATTTCGAGGGGTACTTTGATCGACTTATTCAAATATTCATGAGTAATTTCTGTTTAAATTATTTTCTTCGCCAGATATTGAGTTTTATGTCGGGTCATATGCATAAAGAACCTCGGAAGAATATTGCGCCCACGTTGCTTTTAATGTCATATTCTCGGATGCTTTACACTTTGAGAGTTTTTTTTGTTAGAGAATGTGAAAATTCATTTATTGTGCTCAGAATGACGTGTCCAACGGAACGGCCTTTTTTAATAAAATGGAATTCGGATTTGAATAAACGGAAGCGGAAGAGTATGAGACAATGAGTTCTGGTTAATTGTTTCGTTACGTTTACTTTTGAGTTAAATAGCTTAATTTTTATGGTAATTGATAATTTTAAGGTTTTTAGATAAAACTGGAATGATTCTTTTCATGAAATTAACAAGTGTAAATGTCACAATTTTAAAAATTAGGTAGGTTTTAACAATAAAAGATAATAGAGGTAGATATTTCTAATGTATGATGCATGTCTTGTCATTTAAGATGAGATGTATAAACATGATATCTTTCGAAATATTTTATTAAGTAGCCTGATTTTGTTTAATAAGAACTAAGTGAAAAATTACCATTTTAATAGCTTGTTAAAATTTTTAAAAGCTAAATTAATGTCAAAAATGGTGACTTTTAATAGCTTGTCACCATTTTTGTTTTGTTCTTGAAGCTTTTGGCGCGCAGTGCAAAAAATGAGCGGGAAATTTCAAAATTTCTTTATGAAATTTGATAGATAAATTTGAAAAAAAAATTTAAAAAAAAAATTGTAAGAATTTCAATAGTGTGAACATATTAAATATGAAAGAAGAAAAAAAATTAATTTTATAATTCAAAGGTGAAAAAAAAAAAAAAAAAAGGGGGTAGCGTTTGGTCAGTCATGATATTCATGGCTCGAGACCACCTTGGGGTCATATGACAAGAAAATAAGCGTATAGAGAGAGACGATATAAATATACAGCAATAAGTTATTCGATCTGAGATTTGAATATCGAAAGGCCAGCGAAAAAATTCATGTTTATTTTATATTTGGTCGTTCGTATAAAAGAATTTTTCCCAGTCTGGTTAAATATTTAAATCTACGCAACATAAATAATTATTTTTTGAATAAATAATTAATGAGCAGACAGTAATATTACTTATACTTGATCCACCTTAAGAGTTATTAAAATAAAAATAGTAGCATTGTTTTCCGAACAATGAGTTTAGTATTTATTTCTTTAATTACGTCATTATTACTTAATAAATAATCATGTTCACACTATTATTCATCCAATTATATTATCATTTTCATTTATTATCAAGATAACAAGTATTCCGCGTAATTTGTTATTAAAAATATTAATAAATTAAATATTCCCAATTAGATCTTTTTATTATTTAATAACGTCTTAAGTAAACTCATAAAGAGGTTTTATTTATCGGAGCTATTGTTTACTGTAAATCATTCAATTATTCAGATTTATTCATATTCTTATGAGAGTAAATTCAATTTTTTTTACAAACTTTGAAATAAAATTATAAATTACAAGAAAAACAATTATTTGTTCAATTTTTTGAAGCTGAAATCTAAAAAATTAGAGATACAAATCATCAGGATAATTTTTTTTAGGAAATTTAATTTTTTACAAAAAGCGTCCTTATTAATTTTATTTCTTTTATTCTGTTCAGACAAAATTTTTAGTTAAAAAATCAAAAAATTATGTAATGTGTAAATTTAATATTTATTTTGTTAAATCAACATAAAAATGTGTTAAAAATTTTTAACACAAAATTTTTTGACGCAAAATTTTTTACTGTGTATAGGTTTTAGGTTCAAAAAATTTACAATTTGAAAAACATCACGCTTTTTGTACATCAATACCGTGTCAAATTTTGGAATCTTCTTCAATACTACCTATAAGATACATCATACAAATAAAATAAAAATAAAAGGGATGCCTTGAAAATAATTTCTTAACAATACATTAGAATGATCCAAATTTCACGAATTATTTAAAAAGAAGGGCCCAAAAAGAAAACGTTTTTATTTCTTTATAAAAGTAATTTGCCGATGAATGGTTCATCAAAACACAATACTAAAAGCGATTTATTCCAGAATATCTTTATAAAAATGTTAATTTATCTTATGATGGAAGACAGGTGTTCTACGATTTTTACTCAAAAATACAATAATTTTAATTTAATTTTGAAAATCCAACAGATTTCGCTGCGGTTATCCGTGATGTTGCATTAGACATGTGTGCCAGTGTTTTCAATTTGTCGTTACATTATCCTTTGAACGTCTTCTTCTTAGTTTTTTTATTAACGCGCCCGACCTGATCTTTACAGTCAAAGTTACAATGTTGTATTGCTTATGGATTGTGAATAGAAGAAGAGCACATGACGTCTTGACCACAATGCTCAATTTGCCCAACTGTTGCCCGCAATACATCGATGAATCGTTAAAGATCCCTAGCACGCGATCCAACTCATTTCAATCTTATTATTATTATACAATACTCGAAAAAAAATGAAAAATTTAATACTCTTCCTGTAGCTAATTCGACAACAAATCCGGGCTTCAGATTTCTTTTTTCTTCCGATAATAATTATGCTCCGGAAATCGGAAGTCCTTTGTCAAAAATATTGAGAATAAAAAAATCTTTTCTCAAAAGTCAATTCAGGATTGTAATACTCCTGCGAAAGGAATTTATTATGTTCATTATGAGTCTGCAAAAATATAAAAATCAGTAATGAATGATATATATCACCTGCTTACCTTCTATTATATTTGCAGCCACGCAATCGTCATGCTATTAATTTTTATAGAACGGGCATCACGCAAACCGTTGACTTCTATCGAGAAACTAAATCGAATCAAATTGATATCTCCTTATTTCCGAGTAAAAATAATAAAGATTATTAATTTATTATTTGCTTTCCAAGTAATAACCGGTAACTGCTTTTTTTTTATTAGATTGTTCATTTTTAATTAAAATACGAGTTTTTTTTTTTGTTAGTGAAACAAATAACTCAGCTTAAGCTGTAATTATTTAAAATTAAATAAATTATTATGTATAAATTGATTTACAAATTTTAAGAGAATTATTGTAATTATTTGATAATTTATTTTTATTAAATCATTTATTTTTTTCAATTTTTAAAATTTTTTAGAATTTTTAATGCAATTAAATATTAATTTTTTTTTTTGGCTCAATTTTTTACAAATTGCTTTTAACAATATTTATAATGTAAAAAATTTTTTATAAAAAAATTGATTTAATTGATTTAAATTGATTTAAAAGCGTTTTGAGAGAATTATTGTAATTATTTGATAATTTATTTTTATTTTTATTAAATCATTTATTTTTTTTCAATTTTTAAAATTTTCTAGAATTTTTAATGCAATTAAATATAAATTTTTTTTTTGGCTCAATTATTTTACAAATTACTTTTTATAATATTTATAGTGTAGAAAATTTGAAGAAAAAATTTTTTTAAAAATTCTCACTTGATTAAAAATAATTAGATTCACTTAAATTGATAAATTATAAAGTTGATTGAACAAAATAATTTTAATTAAAATTTTAAAGCACTTTACAATTTTTTAACAAGTTAAATAATCCCCAAAAAAAATACTATATTTTTTTTTAAAATTATTTTGATTTTTTAAAAATATCGTAAGTAAAGAAAAAAAATTTTTAATAAATTTAAATATTAAATTTATGTTGCATTTAATTAAAAAAAAATTTTTAATTAAAAATATCTATAATACATATTTAAAAAAATAAATTAATTTTATAAGTAAAGAATAAAAAATTTTTAATAAATTTAAATATTAAATTTATGTGGCATTTAATTAAAAAAAAAAAAATACAAATTAAAAATATGTATAGTAGGTGTTTAAAAAAAATAAATTAACTTTATAAAAGTTGAAAATAGTTAATTAAATAGCTTATGAATAATATCCTTCAATTGTAATTGTGATAGGGCAATAAATAAAAGCAATTATTAAATACGGAATTATAAATGTTAAATTAAAACAATAACAATAAAAATAAAATGAAAAATGTGTCTGTAATGACGTAGCACACACCACTAAGATAGTTATCAGAGTGTAGAGACGCAAATTATTAAAAGTAAGGGGTGAGATCCGAGGCGAGAAGGAGAAGGCAGGTGGACGGAAACCGATCACAGTAATTAGAGCAAGTGCATTATGTTCTGTTATAAAAAAAACTAAGAATGAGCCAGGGTGTCAATAATTACAGTGTTCATTATAAAATAACTTGTACATATTTATTTATAAATTAAGAGAGTAAGAGAGGAATAATTGAATTTATATTAATTGTTTTTATTTGTGGGTTTATCGGATAAGTTATTTATAAGACGGAGATTGTGTAAATGTGTAAGTGTTTAAGTTAAAATTTAGAATAAGAGACGGGATAATTTACTAGTTGTATCTTTTTTAAGGAAGTAATGGGTGCCAGGAAGACATTTTTACTGGATCATAACAAATTTAAAGCGATTAAATAGCCACTTAACACGGATACCCTCTTAAAAGAGGAAATCCCTGGTCGAAATAGAGCCGTGATTAGGTGGGCGCGAGGATAGAACTTTAATAAAAATAACACTAAAAGTAAACGGACAGAGGACAGCCCGAATACCTGACCGGTGTTTCCGATAACTTTTTTAAAAGTGACCGTATACTAATCGTCTCATCGTTCCTCTACAGATAGAATAAGAATAACGTTTTTCGGTCCTTAGATAATACAACTCGAGTAGAAGTGAGGTGCGAGAGGAAATATTTAAACTGTTGTACTTGTTAAACATTACTTTTTTTCTGGCCATAAGCCATAATTTAAACACTCACATTTAGATTTAATAAATTCTTATTTTAACATTCTTCAGAATTTGTTTTTTAAATATTTTAGGATTATATCCGTGATTTAGATTAATATTCTCTCTTATATCTTGTATCTTATTATTTAAAAGATACCGAACTATCACATTAAACACTTGGATATTATAATATGACAATAAGTGTGTAGGCATCAATTTTATCGATTTATTATGCGGTTTTTTTTAAAATTTATTATCTTTCTTTTTGTGACGTCAATTTTAGAAGAAATTTTGGAATTAATTGATTGATAATAGATTTTTTAAACTAAAATAAAATACTTAACTCAAAAAAATTTTTGGAAATTTTTTGACGAATTTTTTTTTGTTATACTTTAAATTTATGGTCGTAAAAAATAAAGTTGTTTTGGACAATTTATAAAAATTAATAGTAATAAAATTATTCTACTAGTAATTATTTATTTCGATATGAAAAATTGGAATATTATTTAAATTTATCAACTGCACTCTACTTTTTTAACTATTGATATTTTTAAAAATATAAGCTCATCTCGATGTTACACTCATCAAGAGCTTTCATTTGAGTACCCACATGGATTTTTGATATATTTTTCATAGATACATATATATAATATATATATATATAAATATATGAAAAACTGATGTGGGTATTCAAATGAAAGGTCTTGATGAGTTTAACATCGGGGTGCGCTTATATCTTTAAAAATGTCAATAGTTAAGAAAATACATTGCAATTTAACATAATTAAGAAATGACCTTGTACCTTGTGAAATATTGACATTTTTAAAGATATAAACTCATTCCAATGTTAAACTCATCAAGAGCTTTCATTTGAGTACCCACATGAATGTTTGATATATTTTTCATATATACATATATATAATATATATAAATATATGAAAAATTGATGTGGGTATTCAAATGAAAGGTCTTGATGAGTATAATGTCAGGGTGAGTTTATATCTTTAAAAATGTCGATAGTTCACGAGATACAAGGTAATTTCTTAATTATGTATCTAGAGATAAATCAAGACTCTTTTTTTAAAGAAATAAATAATTCTCAACGCAAGTAATGTCCAACAAATTAAAACACAATAATTAATGTCGGAATTAACAGCTCTAAAAACCCGTCGGTTAACAATTTTTGTCGCACCTCAGTAATAAAATCTGCAGGTGCGCTTTTTTTAAACGGCTCTCAATACTCTTAATATAAGTGTGCAAGTAATTTATATTTATATAAAAGCAACTTTGTAGTTTGTTGTAAACATTACAGGCTTATTCTTGAACCTGGAGGTAAAAATAAATAAATAAGAGACATAAACAAAAATGTTTGCATAAAAATCTGGATAAAACGGGTTTGATGGGACGAGAGACAAAGAATACGATAAACGGTGCAAAAGTACGACTGTTTTAACAGCTATATATATATATTAAAGGCGCCAGAGAAAATTAGTAAAGCATGTTGCTGATAAAATACACACCATCAACACGTTCGCTAAATTTTACAAACTCAGTAATTTACCTAAAATATTTTACACCCATAATTAAATAGTAAAATAATTAACAGCAATTAAGTAGAAAGAAATTTAAAAATTCTAAAGCCTAACTGATCTGATAATTGGATATTTAAGTAAATATTTCTATAAATAAATAAATACATAAATATATACCTCGTGAGATAAGAGACCTGAACGGTTTTTAATAAAAAATAATGATAATATGAGCATTTGATGTCGTCGTAATGAGAGTCCGGGTATACGGGGTATCTCGAAGGACCATGTTACTGATAACGACGTCGCATCAATCATCCCCACTGTTTCTTATGTCCAACAAAGAGCCCAGACGCCTCGATACTAACGAGATAGAGACGGACTGACCTCATCTGAAGTAAGTTTTATACATTTTATATACATTTACACATAACACATATACATATATAATAAAGTACTTAAAATATACACAGCTATAATGAAGACACTCTTCCAAGTCCTGTGTGGCAAGTGGAAGCTTTATTGTTATTATCATTCTTAGTAGTTATTAATATACTTGAGACTGATGAATTGAAAAAAATTTTTATATTAATTTTTTTAGTGGTAAAAATTTTCCAATTCCTTAATTTAATTAATATATTAATTCCTTTATTAAATTAATAATGAAATTTATGATTGACAAAAGTTCAAAAAAATTTTAACTTTCAAAAAAATGGCTACTGACTGAAAATTTTCTTATTTTTGCTATTTTTTTTTTAACCCGGCTAAAAAAATCTATAAAATCAAAATTTTCAAAATTACATACGTGCAACAATAACTACATCCTTACTGATTAAAAAGAAATTTGGATTTTTATTTTTAGTTGATCTGTTTTTGAGTTATCAATGCGACCATGGAGGGGGAAATTTTTTTTAGTGCTCTATGAGATTGTTACACTGAAAAAAAAATTAATTTGATTCAAGAGGAAAATTCTTGAACCAAGAAAATAATTTTGAAGAGGGTAATTCTCTAGAATCAAGACAAAAAATTCTTGAATCAAAATTTACTTAAACCAAGTAAAAATTTCTTAGTTTAAAAATTTTTTTCCTTAAAAATGAAGAAGATGAAGTTCTTCAAAATTATGTACTTGATTCAAGAACATTTTTTTTCTATGTAATAATTAAATATTTTTTAATCAAAATTTCGGGTAATAATTTTTAAAGCACGCTCAATAAAATAAAAAAAATCCGATGCTCAAATTCTTTTATTTTCCCTGTCAAAAAAATTCCTGAAAATCACGTTTTTTTTCGACCATCACAGCTGTGTTCAAATTGTTCTTATATTTTTCGGTGGATTTTTATTATAACTAATTGTATTTAGAATTTTTATTAAAAAATGAATATTACAAAAATTTTATTACTTTTTTTTTTTTTTTTTAATTATATGTCCAATTTTTTTTACCGAGAATTTGTAGAAAGAATTGCAAGGCTTAAAGTGACACATCCGAACACAAGCGACCATTTTAGTGGATGACGCTAAAGCAGAAGTGAAAGAGGATGCAAATGGTTTGCTTACGATACAGCACTACCTTATTTAGCAGACACATTACTACGGTAGCCACTCGGTTATTAACGATCTGAGTAATCGACCGGTTATTATGGTCCTCGGCTAATTTTATTTCCATCCGTAACTTATTTACTGAAAAGAAAAAAAATAAAACGAAAAATTGAATTCATGAGAGCTGGATGATGATGATGATGATAGATTTTATTTCAACATCAATTTATTCAACATTGTCGCTGATTACATGTAATTAACAAATAAAATCATTAATTTTATCGTTATTGTATTGTTATTATTGATTAAATAAAATCAATGTTGCTCATTATCCATTATCATTATCATTGTACGGCCTCATGCATTTAGTTGTAGCTGTGCTGGTGAATTAGTCCAGCATACAGAATAATTGACCGCGGCAATGCATATAATATAAACCGCAGCATGGCCGACGCCCGGATAATTAAATAACAATTACAGGACTCAGGTGGGGCGTGCAGTCGCGCGTGCATTCCCGATCTGAACGGCATATTTTATGGTAAGTATAGTTTTAACATTCACATATGCTCTTTTTAATATTTGAATTCGTACTCACTACTCCACAAACAGGGCATTTTTATAGATGTAAAGTTTATGGTTGCACATATTGCGATCATGATCAGTGATTATGGTTACTTTAATACACTACAATGCAGTCGATTTGTTCTTTAATATATCACGTAGTATTTTAAGATAAAATTTCAAAATATCAACGACTAATCATAGAATCTTCAATATATATTGAATAAAATATTAAAAAAATTTTTAAATTATTGATCCAAGCTCATTAAATTAATTTAATCAATAATTTTTATAATAATGCAGAATAATTTTGATTATTAATTTCCAAAACTTTAAGCTTGAATTTTATTTTAATTTTGACTAAAATTGTAACTCAAAATTTTTGAGATTAAAATAGTTAAAATTAATGCATAAAATTAAATGATTGTTCTGGTTATATAAATAAGTCAAAGTTTTAATTAAAAAAATGTAAAATAATATTAACTTGTAAGCTTACACTGAAAAAAAAATTAATTTGAATCAAGACGAAAAATTTTTGTACCAAGTAAAATTTCCTTAAATCAATTTTTTTTACTCAAATCAAGAATATTAAATTCTTCAAAATTAAATATTTGTTTTAAAAACATTTTTTTTGTGTGTAATTTTTATATCCTAAAATTTTTTTGATTATATTGAAACAAATTTTATTTATTTCAATGAAAAAATCCTGATTTTTTTTACACCTTACAGTTCATTTTGATCAATCCATAATTTAAAGTACAATTTTTATCTGAAAATATTAAAAGTTATGGTTCTTTTTATAAAACTTTATTTTTAAAAATTTTTTCAAGTATGTCAGAGACTTTAAAGATATAAAGATTATAAATTATATTAGATGCATGTAATTTAATAAATGTTTCGGTCTGACTCTCATAAATCTTCTTAAATTTGATATGAAGTTTCAGAATCATACATTCATGATTAAATAAACAAAAATCATTTTGAAGAATTTTATGATTCTTAATCAAGCCAAAAAAATTCTTGTATTAAATTCTATCAAATAATAATTAACTAAAAAGGACAGAAAAATCTTAATTCAAGCTGCTAAAGCTCTTGAAAATGATTTTCTGGTCAAAGAATTTTCCTCTTGAATCAACTAAATTTTTTTCCCTTGTCTTTTTCCAAAAGAAATAACCTGTACACATTCCATCTGAGTATTATTTATTAATATTTGAATTTTCAGTGTTGTTTTAAAACAAGAGAGTACCTGAAGTTGGCTGTCCCCTCGCTCGTGTACATACTGTGTTGTTCGTGATCGTTCGGCCGCGAAAGCACGATACCAGCCGCACGCCATAACCACAACTTCCTCCGTTTTAGCTTTTTGCCTCTATTCTCTCCTCCTCTCTGTTTAAATATCTCTTTATCTCGCTCTTGAACTGACAGTTCGTATACCTGAGTAGAGGCCTTTTGTCTCCAAAGCGATGGTTTAGACGCAATACCTCTGTTTGTTGTTATTGTTATTTTTATTTTTATTTAGCGATAATACAATACAAATGGAAATGGAAATAGAAACAGAGAGTCAAAGTCTGAATATAGAACCTCAACCAGAACCATAAGAATTAGTGCCTGCGGCGATTATTATTAAAAAAATGCACTATTCTGATATCCGGCTCCATCATCTGGGATCAAGCCGCATTAAAAATTATATAACAATATTATAGACTTTAACTTCTTTCATTATATTAGAGATCTATATTTCTTTTGTTTCGTGGACAATAACAACAAATTCGTTAGTTTTCAAATTTCAATGCAGCCATCTGTTTTTTCTTTTACTATTATATTCTTCTTCTATTTAAATATTTTGCGTGTGGCCCACTCCGCGGGGGTGTGACTTTTGTTGGTCACCTGCACAAATTACTACCGAAAAATAATTAATAACCAAAAGAGTATACGAGATATGTATTAATAAGTATTATTAGAGAAATAAATTTAAAAAAAACACAACCAAGGCTTAAATTTGAGGAAATGCGGGGAAACATCCTCCCATTACCTGGGAACTAATAGTCCGTAGTTTGCTCTAATCTTTTTTTGTAGAAGATGAGGATCTCCTCCCTTCTAAATACTCCTGGAAGATCAGATAGAGTTGATATGCAGCGCATCCGGTTCGTCCTTTCCATTGTCGGGGGAATAATTTTAAGGAAAATTAAACGACTGCTGAGGAAAATTAGAGGTCTTCCGTCTTCGGTCTGCGTCGGAAATTGGACATGAAAAATGTTCGATGTTAACAGAGTCACTGAAAAAACAGAGCCACTTAATTAGTGGGTGTTTAAAGTTAATTGACCGACAGTTGATGTTGGTTTATAGTTTGTGGGTGTATTATATATATATAAAAAATATATATTCCTTATTGTATAACCATAAGTATATTTTTTATTGTTGGATCGAGCATTGTTCCATCTGCACAGAAATTTTTCATTGTATAAATAATTATTTTTGTGGTAAATATTTAACAATATTTATAATCAATGCAAATAACTTAAAAATTTTTTAATGAGTTTGATTTAATGGAATTAATTTTGTCATTAATTATTTCTTTTTTTATCAAAATTATTCAATTTTTTTTTTGGAAAAAAATCTTGTAATTTTTCTGTGCAATTAAACAACTAGAGATCTTTAATTTTTCTACTTTTTTCATATACACTATATTAATAAAAAATAGTAGTTAAATAAAAAACAATATTGAGATACTTAATATTAAAAATTTAGTATACAAAAAATTAAACTTTACTCAATTTAATTAATTTTTTTTGTAGTAAAATTTTTATTAGTCTTAAAAAATTTACTTGAATAATTATTAAATGGAATATTTTTCAATTTATTACAAAAATCGCTTACTTAAGTATTTTAATCGTAGTTTAAATCATAAATAATTAATCAGTAAATTGACAATATTGTTTTCACCGAAAAAAAAAATTAATTGTATAATAAAAAAAATTTATCTTAAAAATTTTTTTAATTAATTTAAGGAAAAAAAATTCTTCAAAATAATTTTTTTTATATTTTAAAAATTTCTTCTTCAACCAAATTAATTTTATTTTTGACTTTGTATTTAAAAATTTGTCCTTAATATTAAATAAAATATTTAAAAATCAATTCAACAGAATTATACTCGTTAATTTTACAATGTAATAAAAAAATAAACATACATTACAAGGAAAAGTATATTTTTCTCAAGTAATATTATTCTATCACGACATATATTATTACGTATGTAGTACGTATTGTGCAGCATTGTTTCACACACCTGCTGGAGCCAATTAAGCCCCATAAAGAATAAAGACGGCTTTGGATCCTTGTCCTCACAGTAATTATAATAATAAATAATTATATAAATGTAAATGTGAGCGTAAAAGTATGAGTGTAAGTTTGAATGAATAAGAATAAACGTGAGTGAAAATGACGCGTAATGCGTCAAATCGAATTAAGCGGGCGCAATTACCGGGATACAAATCCGTGGCAGGCGTTAATGAGCGCCAGCGGAAGTATTTCTTTCTCCTTTCGTCTCTCCCTTCTTATTGTGGGTTTCCGGCTCGGCTGGGGGTTCGCAGAACTCGTATTCATGGTGAATAGAAGCAACACCAGCTTCGGGACATAACAGGGAGACAGCCTGCAGGTGGTGAACCAAGATAAAATCACCTAATTGTTTCACTAAGCGAACGCGACTGTCCAACTGTGTACATAACAGATAATACCAGTGAGCCATATTATTCAAACATGCAGTGCAAAGTTGATATGACCGAAGTCACTGGGTACTTTCTGTTGTTTGATGTTTGGCTGTACTGCTATTGTTACGAGAACTGACAACTGTAGTATTAGGACGACAATGGTCGGTTATTTGCTGAAAATTAAATAAAAAACGCAATAATTTTTAAAAATACTTACGTCTAATGCATACTTAAAAGTTTAGCGTAAAAGTTGGGTGAAAATAAAGGACTTATTATTAGCAGACATGTTGCCTGTTGCCTGGTGAGTTAAGATAGCCGGGGGTCATTATTTCCGTGTTTTGATAAGAGCCGAGACCATCAGACATCTGAGTTCCTTAGGACTCCTATATGCAGTGTCCGGGTTGAAGAGAAGTTCGTGGGAGCTAGTATTTGCTGTGTAAGAATATTTATCCAGACGTGATTCTCTCAGCAGTTGGATCTCGACATGGACACTACTGGATAACTGGCGCCAATTATTTCTACCCTTCTTCTTTGTTCCATTTTAGTTAATTTTACTTAAAAAAATATTTTTATGCTAGATTTAACATGCAATGATTTTTTTGGTTCAGAATTTTTATTATTAATATTGAAATAAAAATTTTGTAATATATAATAAGGAATTTTTTGTTGAATTTTTACAAAAAATCTTTAAAAAATTTGATCAATATAAATCTAGAGATTTTTTTGCATTCTGCATGAAAAAACAAGGGAAAAACATTTTTTTTTTTTAATTTTTTATCATGATAAAGTTACAATTTTTTAGTCTCCAATTTTTGAAACATAAAAAAATTTATTTTTTATAATTTTGATGATCTTAGATTATAATTAAATTTTTTTATCATAATAAAGTTACAATTTTTCAGTCTAAAATTTTTAAAACATAAAAAAATTCATTTTTTATAATTTTGATGATCTTAGATTACAATTGAAATTTTTTTTTTTAAATTTTTTATCATGATAAAGTTACAATTTTTCAGTCTCAAATTTTTAAAACATCAAAAAATTTATTTTTTATAATTTTCATGATCTTAGATGGCGATAAAATTTTTTTTTATAAATTTTTCATAAAAAAAATCAAATAACCTTGAATCTTAGCAATTATTTAATTTTTGCTTTATTCAAAAATTTTTTTAATCAAAGTCAATGCCAAAGCCATTACAGTTTTCTTAATAAAAAAAAAAAAAATTAAAAAAACATTTTTTTTTTGCAATTTCTCAAAATTTATCGGGCCAAATTATTCCAAATCTAAATATAGATCCTAAAATTTTAACAAAAACAATAAATTCCCAATTTTAACCCCAAAAAATTGAAAAATGTTGAAGATAACAATGTAAGTACCTAAAAAAATTTTTTTATTAGGTCAAAAAATTAAAACCTTACATTTTACCTAAAAAAATCTCGCACACATTTATCACTAAATAAAATTTCTTCCTTAATATTTAAAAATGATAAAATAATGAAAATAGATACCTCTCAGATCTGGCATATTAAATATCGATCCTCGTGGAAGTAATACTTATTATTACCATAAGTGTATTTTTATTATTTTCCAATAAAACGTCTCGGTAAAATGATATTTCCAAGGGCATTTGGATAAATATTATCCTTGAGCTATCAGGCCGAGACAAAGATTATTTGCGAGTTGGGATTTCCACTATGGAGCACTGAAACGCGTGATTGCACGTCTCGGGCTGGACCATAATGGCTGCTGAGCTCGGCTATTGGCTCTTCAGTATAATGATACGGTCTCCCTCCGAGTGCAGTTTACTCTCTATGTTACTCCTTAGCGTCCCGAAGACCAAATCGGAGATCCAATAGCCGAGAATATTATACGCTGTGAAGAGGTATGTGGTACCAATGATGATACCAATGATGATGATGATGCCATCCAATGATCCGATACCGTAAAACATAAAACGAGCTGTCATTACTCGGTCTATCATCTTCGGCATTAGACATTATTGTCCATCAGAGATAACTTTTATTTCATCTCAGTTCATCTTTAAATTAAACTCTTATATGTACATTATAAAAAATTAAAAAACAGTTTCCTTTTTTGCAGGTTAAAGATCCGAGATTTAAACCAAAACAAAAAAAAAAAACATTATAATTGACGGTGATTTTTATTCTTGTGAATGAAGCGAGTGACTTTCCCCGAGGCGAGGTTCTGCGTCTGAAAAAAATAAAAAAAATAAAATATATAGACAAATAGTAGAGGCAAAGTGTGGACTGGATCTGAATGGACGGTCTTGAGTCTGCTGAGAGCGAGCAAAAAAACTCGGAGACACCGGGACCAAAAAAGTGTTTACGACTGAATGAGTGTAATCTTTAACTCTACAACTCGGGATGATTTTTTTTTTCCATATTGTTTTTGTGGGTACAAAATTGCTGAAATGAAATGAAATGACACAGTGGATCTTGGAAAGTTTTATTGGGACGGAGACGATGATGCCTCTGTAATTTTAATAATCAATCGCATGAACGTCGTTTAATTTTTATAATAATCCACGAATCATGGATCATGGGAACTGCAACTCGTTCCAGTTACAATTTTGGAGTTATATATACCGATAATAATATGAGGAGTTATGGGTATATATATTGTATCACTCCGAGTCCGGCGAGGGAGGTCGAAACAATTCGAGATATTGAATCGTGACTGGTCTATAAGGCTATAACTATCTTGAAATGTTTCTTTTATTCGGTCGTTTAATTTTTTAAAAATACACCACTGATCTGAATCGGGTTTTTTTTGGCTCATACAAAGTTAGAGAAATTACTGACCAGAAAATTAATACATGTAGTAGAAAGTCCGTAATTTTTTTATTAAATAATTTCTTCAATTATTTTATTTAATTTGTTAATGTACATATATATACACACTTTGAAATCAAATGCTCAATTACGATCTTATGAAGTTTCTTTAGGTATACACCGTATTTAAGACATGAAACATCACTCAAAATTGGCAGTCACTAACTTTTGAACGCTTGTATGAAAAATAAAAATTTTGAGAATTTATTATGAGTATATTTATGTATATTATGTATTTTTACCGAAAACTTATATGTATAATTTTTTATATATTTTCTCATATATTTTGGATTGATATACAGTAAAAAAAACTCCGAAATTTTCAAAAAACCTGTAAGTTGATTAAAATAAAAATTAGTACCAAAAAAGCTCCTTAGGGGAGACCAAAAAAAAATTTTTATTTCAAAACTTAACTTCTCAGATTTAACTCTTATATAGTGAGAAGATACAGCGATCGTGCGCCCTCCGTCGGAAATTTTCAACACTACTTTCTATTGAAAAGTTATGTATGAACATATAAGGCTTATCAGAAAATTTTTAATGGGTGTAAATATGAATTTTTTACAAATATTTTTGAGTTGGAAACATTTCTTAAATATGAATAAATTTTATGACTTATGAAATCTATTTTCTGTAAATATAAGTGTAAATCAGCGGTATAGTAATTTACCCGAGAAAATTGTCCGGACACTTTCACATCGGGAATAATTTACACGCATTAACGTATATGTAAGAACGCAAAACATGAAACATATAATGCATGAATATCGCCATAGGTGTAGTGTTATAATGTATAACACAGAAATTGCCGAGAAACCAGGTATGTAACTTTGTTCCTAGTGTCTTATCCAGTAATTTGATCGACCAACCAAAGCGCCCGCCCGTCGACTTCATAACGCTAATTACCGGATCCAAGAGTGTACCTGGCAACACCACGCAAGTACCTATATGCTACAAAACTCAGGCTTGGCGATGCTCAAATTAGTGAGTAAGTAAAGCTAAGTCATCCACAGGAACTTGATAGCATTTGTCGCCGAGAAATAACTTTTTCATATTTATATTCAGGGGCTGATTGCAGGGTGATATCAACATCAGCAAAAAATTCGGTTAAAGGTGTCATTGTGTACTGTTCTCTAACTTTTTATGAAAAAGTCCTTTTTAAAATGTTAATTAAGATCTTTTCAGATAAGATTTTTTGATAATAGAAATTCTTCTATTTTATCAAAGTCTTAACAATAGAATGTTGGAATTTGTTTTCCACTGCCACATAACCATATAAAAAAATCAAATAAAAATTTTTATATCACTATAGTGTTGAAAAAAAATTAATGTTTTATTTAAATATTAATTTCACTATTAATTAAATCAATTAATTAACGATTTAATAAATTATCTCGTTATATATGACCAAAAAATAATTTATTATAATTTTTCAATCTTTTATTATTTGTAATTATCATTGTTTATTAAGCAAACTAGTTGCATAAACTAATAATCAATGTCAGAAAAGCTCCTTATGAGAAAAAAAAATTATTTTTATTTTATTACTTAACATCTTAAAGTTAAGTCTCTTCTATGGAGAAGATTCAGCGATCATGCGCCCTCCGTCGGAAATTTTGAGTACTATATTTGATCGAAAAATTATATATGGACTTATGTTGACATTTATGACCAGATATGGACATGTCAGTCAGTTATGATTTAATATAAAACAAATATGGCCAAATTTTTCATAGGAAAAAAAATGTAACTATAGAATAACCATTTTAAAATCAGCTAAAACAAATTTATTTATTAGAAATAAATTTTATTTCCAAAAATATATTTTAATTTTTATTTCATATACCAAATTCAGTCTTAAGACACACTCGGAGGACCAGTGTTCGATCCCAGCCGCCGTTCAAATAATTCTCAAGCAAAAATTTTCTTTTTCTTCACTCTACCCCCGCTTAATTAATAAAAAAAAATTAAACTCCAGCATAATTACACTAATTAATCTAGGGAATGTGAATTAATAGACTTTAGAAGCTCTGAGCGTCACAATAATTAGCTGAATTTTGTTTACTCATAGCCAAACAATAAAATAAAGCGTTAAGTCTCGGTCTTATTATGAGCGATGGAATGAGAAGAAATACTCGAGCAGGATAATCAGACTCGGTAAACATTTTATTGTTGAAATACGATAACACTTGTAATTGCATCCTGCTTCCAAACACAAAGTAAAAAATATTAACGCTATATACGTCAAGCATTTCATGTTTAACTTTAAATAATAGCGCTCATAAATGTAATAGTTAATATACAGATCTAGATGTAGATGTACACACATAATATGAATATATATATTTATAAATATAAAGAGACGGTAATTTTGTATATACAACAAAGATTATCGTCGAACAATCGAGCTCTAGAATAGATTTCACTCCATGTAATAATATATATCTTATATATCTGTATATGTGGAGCTAGAGACCGTGTGAAACGCAAGTGGTGGTAATGATAATGACGAGTAGCAACATATACGTCCATATACTCAACCGAGTATAGAGCATTTTAGCTCTGGCGGGCTCTTAATAACTCGTTAATTATCGTTTTAGGAAATCTACGATGGAGCAACCAATTAGTTTTACGTAACCCCGTCTCTTCCTGCTAATACATATATATCTGTATGTATATGTATATATATATATATTAATAACAAGAATGGTATTTTACACACGAATCGCCTAATTTCTCTCCGGCGCAGCATTGCATCGTAATTGATTTAATTGCGGGTGTAATGAAAGAGAAAAATAATAATTATTATTATACTACTACAAAGAATAATTTAGCATTACAAAATATGTGTATACAATAACAATATGTATAATTTTAATATTTTAATTTAAAATAATGTATATTATACATGAACAAAGTCATTGTACCTATTCGCTAGTTTGTCGACGTGTAGCAGTGTGGTGAAAGGAAGGAAAAAATTATTTTTAGGGTAATGATGGGCAAAAGTCCAACAGATTTACTTGGTTCAACTCAGTCCGAAGGTGCGATTATGTCGGTTTTAACGGCACATAACGTTACTAACAAGAAGATCGCGTGTTGACTTGAATCCCAGGGTCGAAGGAGGTAACCACGCGTGCACGTGGTACACTACCTGTGTAGGTTGACTATTTTTGTTGGTAATTTTGTTTAGTTCTTGGATTAGGAGCTACGGCTTGGAAGCTTTTGTTCGCGATAGGGGATGATTTTTTTACGTCAATTTTAAGTAGAAAATATTTTAATTGAATCTTTTATTCAATTAAAAGTGAGTTTTTTAGTTTTGTAAAAATAGTAGAGACATTTTTCTTCTAAGTGATTTATTAAGTTTGAAAGATTTAAAAAAAAGGCCATTGTTAAAAATATAGAAAAAATTTTTTTAAGATTAGTTTTGTAGAAAATTTAATAATTTTCTGTGAAAATGAACAAAATTTTAATTCAAAAGTTTAATTTTTTATTAATATAAGATTGAAAAAATATCAATAAAAAATTAACAGTGAAAAATGTAAAAATTATTCAATAATTGATAACTTAATAAATATTAATTAAATAAAATATTTGTCGGTATAAATGATCAATGAAAACTTTATTAAATAAATTATGAAGAAAGAAGAAAGTACCAATGTTTGTTTTTTTTCACCTAATTATTTTACTATTATTATTATTTAAGGGGTAAGAAAACCTAAACTTGAAATAAAGTATAATAAAAATGTACTGAGTCCATATCTTCTGGTCTGTTTACCCCTTATCTTACTGTTTAACCTCAAGAAGCTATAACCCGAGTTTCTTTAAGAACAAAAACAACTTTAGCAACTGATTTGAGCAAACAAAAGGGCAAAATAGACGGACGGAAGTTAAAGCCGAGTATATGGAGGCGAAGCAACTTGAGACAATAAGAGAAGCGAAGGAAGTTGAGTAGAAGACTCTTGGGTGTCTTAGACAGCAAAGGTACAGCTGAAACTGAGAGAAGTAATTCAAGTGTTTTGACTTCTCTATATACTTCTCTAGTCGGGTCTACTTGGAAACTTAGCGCTTATTTTACACGCTGTTACCTCGCTAAGTTAGATTACAGCTCTACATACTCTGTATACATATACTTCTCTCTTTTCTCCGTCCTCCATGCCGCTACTTCCAGTTAATATGCTAATGAATAAGTCACCGACGCTCGTGTATCGTGTATATTGTGGGCATGGATTATATCTTGGTTAACTTTACAAAAGACTTTTGTAATTTTGTTCATTACTTTACAGCTTAATGCTCGATTTTATAAGAACTTAATAATTGACACTGGTAATGATACATTGCAAAAGAAATTTGCAAGAAATTGCAAAAAAAATATTCTAAATTTTACTCTTGCTTCAAGATATTCAGTTCAAAAATTAAGAGATTGAATTAAAAACATCAAACAATGGAATTATGAGAAAAAAAAATTTCTACCTTAAAAAATTTTAATATTTTAACGAAGCACACTTTTCTTTTTTTCAAAAAAAATATTCCACTCTAGAAAAAAAAAACAACTTTATTCAACAAAAACATTTTTGAACGAAGAAGATTAAATTGAAGGGTTTAATTTTGTTGAAACAAAATAAATTTATCTAAGCCCCCTGTTTAAAAATATTCATTGAAAAAAATTTTTAAAATTCCTTCTATCCAAATTATATATCTATAAATATATACTGAGAAATTGAAATTATTGAAAAAAATTCAAATCTCGTGATAATGAATTTTTTTCAATAAATATTTTTAAACAGGGCCAAGAAAAATTTCTCACTTCAAGTTAATTTTGAGTGGTGAAAAATAAAATGATATAATTAAGTGACATTATTACAAAATAATTGAATCAATCCTTCAATTTTTATTATTTTTCATATTTATTATCAATAATAAATTTTAAGTATATTTTAAAACAAGTTTAAGTAAAACATTTTTTTCTTTAATTTTGTTGTTTTAAGACTTTGTAATATTTTATAATATTTTATAAAACAAGAAAATTTCTTTTGAATATTTAAAAAAAATTCTGAACTTTGACAATTTTTATAAATTTTCTAGCATGTTTAAAAAATGAATTTAAATTCCTTTATTAAACTATTTCAAGAACGTCATCTACAAAATTTTGAATATTTTTATTCTTTAATTCCACAAAAATTTTTAATTATTTAGAAAGTGGTCTAACTCTTCAAAATGATGTTCGTGGTCCAAAATTTTATCTCCGAACAAATTTAATTTATTATGAGTGTAAGAAAATAATTTCCAAGTCAATAACTCCTGAATTGAGTTAATCAATCCTCCCAAAAATAATTATCTTAAACGAACTAGTTTTTGTCCGTGCAAAAGTGCGTATTTTTGAGTATAAAGTATTACACAACAAAAGAAAAAAAGTAAAAGGAACTGAAGATTTATCGTGTTGATAAGGGTGTTGAGCAGGAACCCATGAAAAATAACGAAAATTTAAGTGGGGCAAAGAGAGTAAAGCGATTAAGTCCATTATACAGTTTTATCAGCATGAGAAAGATCTAATAATGGGGGAGAACCTCCCTGCAGCAAGTCTAATTCTCACCCCAGTGATATACATGATCGTAAGAGCGAATGAGTGTAGGTAGCTACGTGTTAATACTAATATACCTACATAACAGTATACTGTGAATAAAGTTGAAAAGAGTATGCGGTGAAGTCGCAGTGGGACACAAGTGACACCCTCTTGTATAGCATACGATGTGTCATACAAATACACGCCACTCGTCTAACTTTTCATCTATATTAACCACCTCCACTCTCCACTCGGTGTTTATAAGTCGTAACAGCCATTTTTTTAGATACTGCACTACACCCCAAAGGCTGCATTTGACCAGCAAACACCTGCAGGAAATCACAATCATAAATGTAAATATTTTTTTTATGTCTCATTTAAGAAAATAACACGAGAAATATCAAATTATGTCGACGTGTTTATTTTTTTAATTTATACTTTTACTACCGTGATTGTTGAAAATTTTTTTTATTTTATCTAAACGGATTTAATTATTTTTTTTTTTTAATAAACTATTGTTGTGTCAGTTTGATATTTTAATGCTTATTACTCAGTATTTATTTTTTTTTAATTTTTAGAACCTTGAATTAAGTTCTACTTAAAGTTTATTGATCAAATTTTTTTTTTTTTATTATATAACAGTAAAATTCGGATAAGCTTGATGGTAAATTTTTTTTACTAAACAAGTATTGACGTTTTACTTTATAAGTAGACAATACGTGGCCAGTTTAATATTTTTTATCACTTATATAGAAAAAGAAAATACTTTTCATTGTAAATTAAATGCACGATACCGATATTAGTATTTTTTATTATATATCGTGCAAATAAGTTAAATTGTAGATTGCATATAACTGCCAGAAAAAAGAAAAAATAAAAATCACGGAAGAAAGTGAATTTGCAGTACAAGTTGTTCTATAAAAAGATTTCAAATATTGACTCTGTACTTGTTAAACTTTTTTTACAACATCAAATTGCGTGCAAACGGAAAAAATGACCACTTATATGTTTCTATAGATTTTCAAGAGTGCGAAAAAAATGATGCTTTTGTTCAGGCATCGTACCTGGAATTAGATATGATATTATCACTTTAAAATATTTTTTACAGGTGCAAAAAATTAATTATAGAGATTCAGTCAATTTCGGGAAAAACTCGAGTTCAAATCTTGATGGTAAATTTTAAAAATTCATGTATTGTACTTTTGCGTAGAGGAACTGTCCGCCGTCGTTTGGTGCCAGGGTAGTGAGTAATATACTCAAAAAAATAATATCTTGAACCAAGAGAAATTTTTAACTATAAATAAATAAAATTTTGCTTTAATAAATCATGACTTTTGTTAAATTGCACTGTACTTTTTTAACTATTGACATTTTTAAAGATATGAGCTCATCCCGATGTTACACTTATCGAGAGCTTTCATTTGAGTACCCACATGCATTTTTGATATATTTTTCATATATACATATATATAATATATATAAATATAAATATATAAAAAAATTGATGTGGATACTCAAATGAAAGGTCTCGATGAGCATAACATCGAGACAAGCTTTTATCTTTAAAAATGTCAATAGTTCACAAGATACAAGGTCATTTCTTAATTATGTTAAATTGCACCATACTTTTTTAACTATTGACATTTTTACAGATATAAACTCAATCCGATGTTACACTCATCAAGAGCTTTCATTTGAGCACCCACATGCATTTTGATATATTTTTCATATATACATATATATAAAAATATAAAATATATGAAAAATTGATGTGGGTACTCAAATGAAAGGTTTCGATGAGTGTAACATCGGGATGAGCTTATATCTTTAAAAATGTCAATAGTTCACAAGATACAAGGTCATTTCTTAATTATGTTCTTAATTCACAAAAACCCATTTTATCATATACATACACTACCCACAAAGTTTTACTTATTCTCTTAATAATATAGATATATTAACATATTTTACCATAACTCAATACTTATTACTTATTAACTTCTGGCCGGAGGGTAACGTAGGACTTATGACTAAACAAATGTAAAGCTAAAAGGTCTACCACCAACAATCACAAGATAGAAGATAGCAGGGGATTAATTCAGCATAATTTTATCAAATAATTGAACATAATGCGTTAGAGTTTTACTCGAAACAATGACAATGACAAGGTAAAATATAAGAAGCGATAGGCGATAGATCGGTTTGTTTATGCTCACGCTTACACTTAGCCCCTCTATCTCACTATTATATACCCTGAGCACCCAGTCCGTCGACGTATGACCTGTCTACCGTGTCGAATGCATATTCATATGAACATATATTACGAATTACGATGGCATACAGCCAGCCCGGCTTGTCGATCTTAGATTAAGGTAAACGCTGGTTAAGTTAACGGCTGAACTTAAGCGGTGTTCCCTAAGGGCAACTTGGAAGTACATATTCTCCACGGTTTATGCGCAAGCGTACCAACTTTAAGTGTGTTCTGCTACTTGCGAGCTCCAGCCTGTCACTGGTTGTTTTACTTGTACTTGCGGAATAGGAATACGGGCTTAGAGGATATAATACTCTGGTATACCAAGAGCTTGTTGGTCTTCTGCTCTCTTCTCTCTTCTGTTATGTGCTGAGTTGTTTAAAACTAACTCGGATTATCAGCCCGGGCTCGGGTTACATTTACAGCGACCAAAGAGCCTCCATTACCGGCAATTTGCATTGATAGGAATGAGCAACCGGCTTAAAACCGATCTAAAAGCTACTTTACGGGCTATGATGTACTTGTTGGCTCAAATTTCGTCCTCGGCTGGCTATTTATCGAGTAATTCACTTTTTTTTTGATAGTTTACAATTTAGATTTATTTTTTTGAAGTGATAATTTAATTTAAGTATTAATTTATTATAAAACTGTGATAAAATTCTGGACATGATCATATATAGCCTCGAATCATTCAAATAATTTACAATTGGATTATTACTCCATCAAAATGTTAAAAAATCACCCTCTAAAAAATGAGAAGTTAGAAAAATTGTTAATTAGACAGTCGATATGACATAATATAAACATACACCAAAAAACAATTAACTATTGAAGAATAAAATTGAGTAGAAAAATTTTTGAACTTAGAAATAATTTTTGGTTCTAATAAATTTAATTTAATTGTATGATAATTTTACATATAAGTTTTCTACTAGAGTTAGTGTTGAAAATCTCCAACAGAGGGCATTTGATCGCTAAATCGTCTCCTTAGCAGAGATTTAAGTTTGCAGCCTTAAGATCTAAATTAAAAATCTACTTTTTTTACTTTTCTGACTGACTTATCTAATATTGATTTTTAATCAACTGCTAAGTCAATTTTTATTTGATATTTTTTAAATTAACCCACGCATTTTTGGAAAAAATGAAAAATTGAAACACTATATTGTAATAAATTATTTATTTATTTTTATATATAGACTGAAATGGCCATATACGAAAATTTTCTCACAGAAAGAATATTATAACTTCCAAAAAGTCATTCTAGATCATTAAATTTAATAATGTTTCTTCAAATTGCGGGGTAAAATAATTTCTAAAAGTAAATCTTAAAATGATGTTCAAAAAAATTTTTCGTAAGGAGGGCGGTCACAGCAGAAGGTTTAAGGGCGTGAAAAAATTATTTCGGTAATTTATAAGCGTGAAAATGAAAAATCAAATTTGGTCATTTTTAAATCTTATAATGTATAGATTATAATTTTAAATTTATCTAACTTCTTAACGCCAAATAACTTTTAAGGGAGTATTAGAATTATCGAAAAATTATTAATGAGGATTTATTTTTGTAGAGCGTTCAATTTTTTGATATCTGGACCGATATTTTTTGAAAATAAATAAAATTATTCTTTACGGTCTATATAATTATTCCTTTTTTTTACTATTTATTGTGTAACATTTTTATCATATTATTAAATATTGTATACGTTGAGTTATTAGATTGTATTCGTCAAATGTGTCATTAAAATATTAACAACACACATTGTGATTGAAGACCCCATGGCGCTTAAATTTCAGGGTCTACAAATTTTATTAAATAAGTAAATAGATTTGTTTTCATGAGTATTTGAACAATAACTAAAAAAGTTTAACGTCCTATTGTATAACACATTGTTAGAATTTTAATTGAAGTAATAACTGTCATATTTTTTCTGAACCTTTCACTAAAAATAACAATTTGAAAATAATTATTACCAACAATTTAATTATTATGATTGAATTTTATTGAATTTGAGCATTTTTAAATGAACAATACTTTAAATTATTGATAGTAAATATTTATTTTCCCACAAAAAATCCCCTAATAGTGACTCTGTATGTGGTTAATTTACCTTCCCCCGAAGATATTTACATTTATAATAACAACACACTTATGGAAGTAAAACCTTGTAAATTTGAATATGTATATCACTTAACTTAAAAAGTTTTATTGTTTAAAATAGTCTGGGCGTTTTGCTCGACCGGATACACTGCCGATACTCACTACCGAGGTAACCAACATAAATGTAACGCATGTAAATGTACTGAGCGTTCTTTATTGCTCAAAGAACACATGTGTTACTTCCCGGCAGGATTCTTATCTCTTGAGTTTTCAGGAACGCTTTAAACGCTCGTTAATTCCATTCTCGTTCATCCGACAGCCTTTTTAGATTTTTTTATTTATGAAAAAGTAACATTACAAGTAACCAAGTATGTATACCTCAGTTTCTTTAGGTATAATACCTAATAGGCGTCAGCTCATTTTTTAGTGCTCTTCTATAAAGACTAAACTGGTCAGCATATACATTATTATGATTATTAATTATTTATAATAATGCGTAAGCGTGTAATACTCCCACGAGCTTTATAAACATTAATTGGAGTACAATTAGCTAACTACTTTTATATTCTTAATATGCCATTAACGTTTTTATACTTGATTATGAGTCGAGCAATTACTCTTTCTGGAATAAGTACTTTAAAGTATGTGGTGCCTTTATATGTACATAATACATTAAAACGAAAAAAAATTAAAACTTTATTTTTTTTTTAAATAATTTTTTTACTACATTATTTATTTTTTTTTTAATATTTGTACAAAGTCTTTTTATATTATTTAAAGAAGAGTATCTTGAAGCATGATTATCAAGTATTATATACACTTATTTTTATTTATATATACGCTTAGTCTTTTAAGACTTAAGACGCAATGTTACGCTTTGATGATCACGTTACGAGCTCCGTTAACTTTTTTTTCCACTCTTATGAACGACGTGTTGTTTTGTCGCCCAACCATTTAAGATTACGCTTCAGGTAAGTATATAATACATTTATATAAATATATATATATAATATATTTTATTTTTACTCGACTCAATGTCATTTTTTATTATCAGCCTATATAACTTTTTTTATAAATCTATAAACTAGACTTAAGACACTTAATTTGTGTGACTTTTTCTCCCGGAGTCAATCTTGGAGTATTTCGCGGGTTATTTTTTATCGGGCGTCACCGAGTGATAAGCGATGACAACAAAAGCGACACAAAGAGTGGAGGGCAGTCGCACGCGTGATGCCGTAAACGCTTTTATATAGGCATGTCGTGACCGTGATTGACAGGAGAGTTGATTTGCTATTCACAGAACGATTGCTTTGAATAAAAGCTTCGTACTCGGAAATAAGTAAAGAATGTACATAACTAACTGAAAATATTGCTGCAGGGCGCAAGTCATTTCCGCCCGTGTTACTTTAAATGACAACCAACTTGTCCAGATGGCTTATTCTAATATTATTATCTCTTTCCATCGAAAATAGTCATTTTAATTAATTCTTATGTTTTATTTATTCTCTTTTAAACTATTAAACATTTTTATTATCACATCTATCTTTATCACTTTATTTTTCATTATACAATTTTATTTTAGATTTTTCACCCTCAATTTTTTTTGAATGTATATTCATAAGTTATTCATACCCAAATTTTTCTTTAAAATAATTTATCATTGTTATTTTTTACTGCTTCACTTTTTAATTAAAAAATTTTTTTTTGTCTAAAAATCCATCTCCAAAATTATTTACCAAAATTTTTAATCTTAAAAAAAAAATTTCTTGTATCATAATTCAATTTTTAAAAATATTTTCTTGAATTAAAAATATTTATTATGAAAATTTTCTTCCAAAATATGAACTATAATTTTTTCAATAATTAATAAAAATATTCCATTTTTTTTTGCTATATTTATTTTTCAAAAAAAAATTTTTAATTCAATATCTTTTTATTTAAATCTCTCTTTTTAAAAATTTAATATAATCATCAAATTAATTATTTTTGTGTAAGAAATAATTGAGAATAGCAATAAGTAACTTTATGTTTAACAACATTTAAAATATCGACGTTCTAATTAGCAAATTGTCTAACTCCATTTTAGAGAATCTAAGTATTCTATTTGTACGAAAAAAACAATTAGTTCAAAATTTATTATCACTTTAAAAATACAACATTTAAAATATCGACGTTCTAATTAGCAAATTGTCTAACTCCATTTTAGAGAATCTAAGTATTCTATTTGTACGAAAAAAACAATTAGTTCAAAATTTATTATCACTTTAAAAAATCATTAATATCTAATAAAGATATAATATTTAGATTTAAATCGTTCAAATAATTTATAATTGAATTATTGCTACAGAAAAATGTTCAAAAATCACTCTTTAAAAAATAAGGGTTAGATAAATTGCTAATTAGACCGTCGATATTTTTAAAATTAAAAAAAAATGATCAAATATGCACTCATTAAAGTCTTTATTACACTTTAAATTTTCTTCATATCAATTACATTTAAATTATAAGTAATTACAATAATTAACCGCTAAAAAAAGTCAAATAACACAAAAAAAAATTAACTTGAATCAAGAAAATAATTTTGAAGAATTTTATTATCTAAAATTTAAGACAATAAAACTCTTTTCTTGGTCCAAAAATTTTTCGCTTAATTCAAGTGAATTTTTTCAAGTGTAAGGCCTTAATTAAACCTCAGCCCGTTTAAATTTGTAAAACCTACCCGTGTAAAAAAAAATCGTCTTAAAATTGTCTTAAAATTGTCGTTCGTTTAAGATCTTAAACGTGACATAAACTAAGACTATTTTAAGACTCTTTTAAGACGCCAAAAGAAAAATTCCGAGAGCAGATTTTTGAAAATTTTGTTCTCGAATTTGTTGTGAAAATTAATTTTTAGATGATTTTACGACTTTCTAACCGCAATATTTTTGAGTAAGATGTTTTTAAATTGAATTTAAAATTGTTAAAAAATTATTATCTGACAATTTTAAGACTTTTTTAAGACGTTCCGTTTCAATGTTACAATTTTAAGACTTTTTTCCGGGGCTCTGTCGCTGTTAACCCATCTTAAAATAGTCTTTTTCCGGAGCTGCCACTGTGATGTTTATCTGAAAATAGCCTTAAAAATTTTTTTTAATTATTTTTTTTTTTCAGATTTTCTTTTAAGACTATTTTTAAGATTTTTTCAAGACTATATAAAAATTATTTTAAAACTTAAATCTTAAAATAGTCTTAGAAAAATCTTAAAATAATCCTAAAAAAATCAAAATAATTATTAAAAAATCTCGGAGTTTTTTTTTTTTTGGCATCTTAAAAGAATCTTAAAATAGTCTTAGTTTGTGTCACGTTTAAGAACTTAAACGAACGACAATTTTAAGACAATTTTAAGACGATTTTTTTTTTACACGGGTAAGCTCTCACTAATTATTACACTTTTCTCCTATCACATCTCTCGCGTTTTTCACCCTTAACCTTAACCCTCCAGCAAAGTATCCTCAGCAAGCATATCAGGCTGTCACTCTCAGTGGGTTTTTTCTTGGCCCCCCGCCAGTAATCCTCCTCGGCACGACCGACCATAATGAAAGATATTAACTACAATTTTATATCGAATTACTGCTGAAACACATTTCAAATTACTTGGGCGTATCTCGCGGATGATGGAACGCCGAGGTTTCCCAGTTTCTCATTGGCCGAAGCGTTACCGTCTTTCTCAAGGATTGGCTGAGATTACCCTCTGGTGGGGATCAGTCGGGGCGGTTCTATTCCGCGGTATGGCCGCCCCAGAACTCAGGGGCTACCGCCGTTTGCTACGAAAACGCTTCGTTCAGTCGAGTCAGCTCTATCGAAACCTTCACACGCTTCTTATTACTCTCAGTGTTGCTTGTATTGTTATTGCCAATAATTAAGCCTAAATACCAATTATAATAATAATTAACGTGAGTTTTTAAACGTGTAGTGATTTGATTTTTATTTTTGCACAAATCGGAGTACGAACTGAATTTTTTAAAATTCAATTTAATTATTTATATATTAAAAACTTTAATAATAATTATTATTGTAATCAAAGAAAAGTGATAAAAATAAAAATTATAAAAACTTTAAATTAATAGAAGAAAACTTTAAAAATAAATTAAATTAATAAGTGATTAAGTTACTGATTGTGATAAGTGATTAATTGTGATCTCTTAATGGAATAAAAAATATAAAAAAAAATGATTTTTAAAAATCACTGTCGCTAATTAAATTAATAGACTCTGGTACCCTTTTTTTGCAACAAATAATAATAATAATAATAATAATAATAAAAACGGAAATGGCTGACGGGTGTGCTTCTGTGCACGGTAATTATGTTAAGTGGGCAGTTAGCAATTAAGTAAGAAATCGAGCAAGCGCAGCTTCTTAATTGCTGCGCGGCCAAACGAATCATTCTTATTATTATTATTCTTATTAACGAGTCGTGATCTTAACATTATTTTTTTAATAATAATTGCCCCCAATCAATGATAATTTACCTATCTCAGTTGTAATACATGTAATAATTAATAAACATTTTATAATTGAAGCTTTGAGTTTTTTTTGATAAAAAAAAGTTGTTTAAAAAATTGGAAGACTCTCGGGAAAAATTTTGACCTCTGGTAGCGACGTGGTGGCGACAAAAAGGCAGAGAGCGAAAAGCCCTGAGCCGGGGTCGCGACTCGCGATGACAGTTCACCACCAGAGTCACCACGTAGCTGCGTTGAATGGGATCACCGTGCAAGCCGGGGCCGGAGGGTTGAATCTCACCCGGATGCCGGGTCTCGAGGCACACAGGTTAGAAAGTGACAGGCTGAGCTTGGACTCGAGGGCGGATGTTATCAATAATAATAATAGTCATAACCTTAGTTTGAGTCTGAGTGGAAATCACGGGGACCGGGCGGATAATGCCTCTACGACGATGCCGCACAGGTCGAGGTTCATGATCACCGATATCCTGGCCGACGCCTCCAGTCCCGCGTCCTTGCAATGCCAGGAGCCACCCTTGAGTCCGCCGGCTGCTCCAAGGGACCTCAGTGTTCGCCCGGGGAAGAATTCTGGGGGTCTCAAGAGGAAAAGGGACGAGGACAGTGATGCCAGTCACCACGATGCCACTTCTATGTCTTCCAATGGTAATTTTTTGGTTTATTTTTAATTTTTTTAGATAAAAAAAAAATTATTTTTTTACTTCAAAAATTTTTTAAAAAGACAAATATTATTTTTTTAAGAGACAACAATTATTTTGGAGCAAAAAATAATTTTTTAAAAAGACAAAAATTATTTTGGAGCAAAAAATAATTTTTTAAATAATTTTTAGTACTCTTTAATATTTTTCCCTCCAGTAATAATTTTTTTTTTATTTATATACACTGTTAAAAAATTTTTTAAAGTTACTATAAAAAAGTTTTTTACTAAATATGAAATTTTTTTTAATTTTTTAGTGCGTATTTTTTAATATTACGTCAAAATATCATATTAAAAAAAAAACTAACCTACACAATAATATGATATCGTAATTTTAAGTGATTCACGAAATTTTCATTCAAGACAGTGAAATTTAAAAAGATAGTTTTGTTAGCAAAAGATTTTTTTGCTTGATCAAACGAAGTTATTAAAAAAAAGTTAAGGTTTAAACGTTTAGGTAATATAATTTATTTAAGATTAGAGTTATTCGACTTCCTTTGTGCTTTTTGTTCTATCTATAATTACCGACCCTCATTTTGTTTCTGGTTTCATTCATATAAATCCCACAGTCTCTAGTATACACTAGATTCATGTATACCTGACAGCCTGACGCGGAAGAACTAATATAAACGCGTGTGTTTTAACATAAAAGATGTTACATGGTCATCTCTGCTAAATATACACAATCACGGTGGTTAATAGCCTTAACTCGGATCTTCCTTTTTATTTTGGGAGTAATATATGTTATTACACGGAAAACACCGAGTGAAATCATTGGAAATTCATTTATTTTTATTAGTTTGTATGTAATTTAGTTTTTACTTAGTGGTAATTTTATTTAGCAAAATTTATGTTTGAAAAAAATTGAGTGTAATATAATTACCGAATAATTATGAATTAATTTTATTTTTTTCAATAAATTTCACAATTTAAATTATTAATTGTAAATAAAATTTACAACGGAAAAAGATGTGTCGTTTTTAAAATTATAATAAAAATTTTTTATTTTATTTAAAAAATAAATCGGTGCAAAAAATTATTTTAGAAAAATAACAATAATTGGAAAATTGATTTTTTTTGTTAAACAATTTTTTTCACTTGCACGTATATCAGTAAAATTAAATAGCATGAAACGACATAAAATAGCTTCAACCGTATCCGATAGAACCCTTCTATAATTTTTTCCCATTATTATATTTTATTCTTACAATCACATTTAACATGAAAATAAAATCCAACCATTTACGCGGCAAAAGCGTCCCATGCGATTACAACTGATTACCCGTGCAATTAGTATAAAAAACCTCGGAGTAAAAACAAGCTTGTAGACTACTCGCTATATAACATATTATATGGATAATATATTTATTTGCATAATAAAAATCGCGTTCTTTATCTACCCAGCTAAGCTGTTTTGCGTTATCGCGAGGACGCGGTTGCGGTATAACAAAAACGTGGTTAGACATAAAATACTCTCCTCTAAACGGGACTAATACTAATACTATGTAGCATAGTACGGCAACAAAGAGAATTAATGAGCGTGATTACGATTAGTTTAAAGGCGCGTGCTCTGTAATTCTGTAAAAGTAAAAAGTCAACGCGTATTTATTTATGTTATAGTATAATAAAATTTAAAGAATGTAATATTGTGTTTATTTAATCCAAATAAAAATTAAAAAATAATAGCAGCAAAAAGTTTTTTAATTTTTAACAATCTCAAAAAATTTATTAATTATTTTTTTTATTTAATTAAAAACAAACATAAGAAAACTTTATTTTTTTTTTAAGGAATTATTTTTGTCAATTTTTTTTCATTTAAAAAAAATTTTTATTATAATTTAAAAATATTAAAGATTTATTATTAATATTTTTAAGTTTTTTCGAAAGCTTTTTTTTTAATAAAAAATATAAAGTTTTTAATTAAATAAATATTTAATAATTTTTATAAAATAATAATAATAGAAAAGAAATAATAATATAAATATGAAATAGAAAGTGTGGGCTTGGGTACAAATAAAGTATAATCCGCTTAAAGTTTGCCTTGCCCGTTGTAGTTGTAGTCATGTATTTATGTATCAGGCACCCGACTTTACTTCACGGTCTGTCGCTGTGTATTTCTCTGTATAATACGTGCATACTAACAACTCTCAAGCAGAGGTGTCGTAGCAATTGTCACGATCGGGACTACACGGTCCCATTTATAATCCCCAAACCGGAAATGATTGGCAAGCGTTTAGAGATCGCTCAAGAATACTGTTATGAATCTCGCTATGACTGTTTAACGCTTGTCAACGTCTTGACCTGCAGGATTAATTTTTTTTCACATATATAATTTAAGTATGTATAAATACTGAGTTTTTCGACAGAGACGTACGTCAACGAGGCGTACGTGCAAATCAACCAGAGAAGGGTGCTTTAAATCTGACAGTTGTACGGAAGTGTAAATTAAAAAATCACAGTTTGACTTGTACCGTCGCGGGATAAGTATGTGTGACGATCAAAATGGTGTAAAAAATAAATTAAGTGGAAAATTTTAGGGTTTAAATGTTTAGTTTTGTAATTATGAAAATTGCAATTGGTTGTATAAATTTTAAGTTGATATTATGGATGAATTTTTGCAGAAAAGATATTTGTTAAATAATTTTTTTGATTATTATTTTTCAAATTTAAAAATAAATCTTTAAAACTTAACCCTTCTAATATGGTGTAAATGATAATACAATTATTAAGCTTGGGATTGAATAGAGTTAAATCTGTCCAGAGACCAGGGGCAGGGAGCTGTTGCCCTCAACAACGTGGGGTTAAGAGGCTTTCGCGAATCTCGTTATCGGTGTTAAATACACATGCAAGTATGTACGTAGAGAATTTACACGACTCCCCGTCTCCCGGCCAGACTGCCCACACACTCAAGCACATGCAACATACATATGTACACAACCTACAACCCCGTCAGCATCACCGGTGACAGGGTTCTGTCTCGACAGATAATGATGACTTTGTCTGAGTAACATCGTGTTCGAGGATCATTAGCATTTTATTTTAATTTTGAATTTAAATTTCTGTTATTGTAATATCAAAATACTGAATATAAAATATAAGTACTTATCATTTTACTTTATTTTATTATTTTTATTTATTTTATTAAAAACAAACAAGAAAATTTTGTTGTTTTTTTTAAGGAATTACTTTTTATTCGAAAAAAATTTTTGAACAAGTAAATAGATTTTTTTGTAGCTTAAATATTTTAATCAGAAAATAAAGTTTAAATTTTTGGAAACAATTTTGTTAATTTAATCCAAAAAATTTTGCCCTTACAATTTAAATTCTATCTATATAAAATAAGACAGGGCAAAATTAATAAGCAATTTTTTTTTGTAAAAAATTTAATTTTCTATAAAAAAAGTCTCATGTAATTTTTTTTTTTATAAAAAAAAATAATTTCATTAATTGCAAAGGTCTTACTTTGAATTTGTGCCTTTTCAAGGTTTCATAATTAATAAATGACCTTGTATCTTGTAAACTATTGACATTTTTAAAGATATAAGCTCATCCCAATGGTACACTCCTCAAGACCTTTCATTTGAGTACCCACATCAATTTTTCATATATTTCATATATTTATATATATATATTATATATATGTATATATGAAAAATAAATCAAAAATGCATGTGGGTACTCAAATGAAAGCTCTTGATGAGTGTAACATCAAGATGAGCTTATATCTTTAAAAACGTCAATATTTAAAAAAGTACAGTGCAATTTAACAAAAGTCATTATTCAATAAAGGAAAATTTTAATTTTTATAGTTCACAAATAGTGACTGCAAAATTACTAGTATTTTATTAAAAGAATATAAATTTTCTTTATAATAAGTTCCTACACAATAAATCTAAATTAAAAGCCATATGCTAAATCTAAAAGTACAATTTAAAGTTCCACCCTGGGGAATATTTTTTCAAGTTTATAATTCGCTTAACCATGCAATAATTTCAGCGCAACTTTTATTTGCCTGAGGACTGAGAAAATTTAAATATTTAAATACAGGAGTTAGATTGCATTAGTTGATAATAAAAAAGGTATTTAAATAGGATTTAATAAAAATGCCTTTTATTTAAAAGTATAAAAGTCAATGCTCGGCAGTCCATAGTCCGGTAGCGGCCCTACACTTGACCATTGCATTAATATATATAAGGATAAAGTATTAGATCGAACTGGAAAATGCATACATGTTATTGGCACGCGAGCGATCCATATGTGTCTACAATAAAAAATAGCTAGTAAGCCAGTAGTATAGAGTTGTGTATGATTACATGTTTGAATAAATAAGTATCTGCATACATATAAATATAAATATAAATATATATGTGTACATATGTATACACAAATCGACGCGGTTACTAACGCGCACCCTGCTGTTGGACAAACTCACTGGACTCCCCGCGTAGTTGCGATCCTTCGTACATACGCATCCAATACAACATGTGGTTTTAGTTGTGAACGTTAACAGAACAGCCCAGAGCCCAGCCAACCACTTGGTGACTCGCTAACAGGGTTATTGCGTGACTAAAAGTATCCATGTATATGTGTAAAAGTCAAGACTTGTATGAGAGACTCAGTATGAGAGTAGTTTTGGTATTAGTACCCAGTTATATTAGTTATATTAGTGTGGTACCTCGGGCTAATGTAATGTAAGAGAACTAAGAGCCCCTTCACTCGAATCTCAACTCATGTACTCGGTGTGGTGCCGATTCCTGCAGACAAATCAAACATTAGCTTTCATCTTTTATTATTAAATGTGATACTTAACTTTAATGACACAGATACGCAGAATAGAAATCATTTATTTCAAATATGTAACCATTAGAAATTTTTTTCGGTTCAATTTATCAACATTTTTTTTAAGTAATACGATGAAATTTACTTTTTATTGATTTTTTCCACGCGAATAAAGTTTTATTTTATTTTTATAATTATTTTTACGATTTAAATTGACTGGTTAAGTGGTAATAGGGAAAGAAAGTAGTGCGATTTGTTTTTTTTAGAGACGCTTTAGATAGTTCCGCTACGGCCGCTAGGTGGCCAAGAGCGCAGAAGTTCTCACGTGTAGAGCGGTAGACTCAATAATCAAGACATTAATGAGGTTTTTCACAAATTTTTACTCACATAACATTATAAATCAAAAGTGTAAAATTTGTTTAGCTATAAAAATGAGAACGCTCTGTAATTCTTATTAACTAACAAATTACACTTGTACTCTTGAAAAATAAATAAAGAAAATTTTTAAATGTAAGTAGACTGAAAAATAAACTTCAGGTGGAATTCTAATAAGATGTGAAGGATATTTGAGTATTTTTTTTATTAATTTTTGAACTTATGGTCAACTGTAATTTTTTATTTGTAGACTTAACATCATTTTTCTTTTTATAAATTAGTTTTGATGACTTATATTCTTCTTAGCTAATCTTTATCCCTATTTATTATTACCAAAAATGTAATCTAAATTTTTCAAGTAAAAAATTGATGATTAAAATGTATAGAAAAATAGTATAATCTCTATTATTTTTCAAATGAATGATGTCAAAATTACTTTAGCTACTTAATATGTCAAGTAGTATAAAAAATATTCATTTACGACGATTTTTCTCAGCAATTCATTGTTTTAAAAACATAATAAAAGCCAAATTTTAATCCTCATTTTTCATCCCATCCCCAAACGTCAAATCTATAAAATAGCTGTACCAACACAAAACATTTATTCGCTAATCAAAACCTGACAATAGCCAATTCTCCCTCTCAGACGCAAATAAATAAAAATGTACAGCAGTCTCCGAGGTGTCGAAAGGTAACACACAATAACTGGGGTCAGATTCGAGTAGGTATTGACTAGGGGCCAAAGAGCAGCCGACGTTGTGTGCTATGTATGAAATAAAAAAATTCCACATAGTATCCCATCCAGGGGTTGCGGTAGAGCGTGTAGAACACACTACTCGAGAGGGTAAACTCTCATGAATGCCGATTCATTTTTCACGCTCTGCCTTTTCACGTTCGCCAATCTGACTTTACTCTCTATTTATATTTATATTATATATATTACCCACATACTTATACATACATACATACATACATTCATACGTACATTTATCCATGAGACTAGTTTTCAACTTACGCAACCATTTTCACATACATCACATTTAATTTGTGGTGATTTAATTGTTTGATAAACATCCGTTAATCATCATTATGAGTCGCATTGTTTTTTTTCTTCTTTTTCCACCACTATTATTTTATTATTTTATGAGTTACATGTCCAAGCAAAATACATATTATCCTACACATATATATGTATTCATTTATTTTCTCGTGAAAAAATCTTTTAATATAGCCATAAATGTCTGTATATGGCCATCTTACAAAAATTTATATGGTCTGATATATAAATTGACTATAAACAATGTTTTGTTTGGCCAAATTTTGAAATTTCAGCAAAAATGCCTAAACAAAACCCCTGTTAAAAAATTCTATGAAAATAAAATAAATCCCTTAGGCTCAAAATATTTCAGAGAATGCCCAAACACAACTCCTGTTAAAAGCAGAACTCAAAATTCCAATTTTAAGAGGTGCATCATGGAAGTTGAATTTTGGAACACTTTAATAAACATATCTGATTTGATATATCTTAATATGACGATATATTTATACATGTACTGATGATATGGTCATATATATTTTTTATAACACGTTTAGTATTGAAAATATCCGATAGGTGGCGCATGCTCGCTAAATCTTCTCAATAACAGAGAATTAATTTTCAGCTATTAAGTAATAAAATAAAAATAATTCTTCCGCTTCCTTAAAAAGCTTACTTAACATTGATTTTCAGTTTAATCGACGACGTTACCAATTATTATTTAATACGATATTTTAAATGACATACATAGCTCAATAAAAAAATTTTTTTACGGGTTGAAAATTGAAACTACCAGCAAGCAAGACTTATTTAAAAGAGTCAAGTAACTCAAGTTGCATGTGAACATATATTTGTATATTTATTTCTTACGTGAAAAACTCACTAATATAAGAAAAAGTTCCCCTTACTGGTATACTCTATCCGGCAAACGTCTTGGAAGTGTCTCAAAAAGAAAACTCACCAGCGGGACTTCTTTAAGTGTATCACATAGTAAATTTAGTTTTCCAACCTCCGTTTCAGTGCAAGAAGTTTATCTTGCTCTTCATCCCTTTCCCTCAATAAAACTCTTACAGCCTTTTACTCTTTATCTTCTTCTCGAACTTAAGCTATCCACAGTGCAATGTGTTACGTGTGTGTGTGGTGAATCTCCGCGGGTAGTCTCTCCTATTTTCTTTCTCCCGGAGGGTTTTTCTCCTATCCACCGAGAATTTTTCCTCCGGAGGTATGGCCGCCATTTCCCAACATGGTGGCCGAGTCAGATCGTTCAACCGAATCTGTCCGATCAAACGGGGGAGTAAGAGCCGCGCTTTCGCCTGGGTTAACTCAATCTCAATTCTCATGCTCAGCGCTGACTGACTTTTTATTCTTCATTTTATTTTATTTTTTATTAGCTCTATTTCTATTTTTCAGCACAATATATAGCTTTTCTCTATTCGACTCCCGACTATATCGGCCATCAACTATCCGCCGGTTCCGATCGATCAACCCGCTACAACACGATTGAGTCTTTGCGAACCATTCCCCGTGGAAAGAGATTTAATTCTCGAGATTTTTTTTTTTTAATGCAATAAGAGCTCTGAGTCTTCTTTCTTACATCATTTCATTCGTATAAAATATTTTTTTTGTCTAAAAAATTCCTCAAAAGATACGCTTAGGAATGTTAATTTTGAAATAAATGATTAAATTTTTAACAAGGAAATAAAAGTATACGAATAAGAATGTATATATCAAGTACACGATGGTGGAAATCCACACCCACGTCGTTAAAATTAATTCACGCGATTATTGCGTCTGCGTGGTCCAATTTAGCTACTCAGCCAATCGTGTCTCGGGTGGTATGCGCAAAAATAATAAAGTAAAACGAAATAATGAGCAAGAAAGTAATCAATTATTTTGTTTGGATTAACGTTAGTTTTATTTATTTTTAATTAATATTTTTTTTTTTTTGAACTTTAAGCTTATTTTTATTTAAAGTTTTTCTTGAGATATTTTTTTTTGTTTCTCGAAAATTGTATGAAATTTTCAGGCTTTTACTTCTCGATAAAGTTAATTTAACATTATTATAGAGTAAATTCGGGAAGCTATTAATAATTGCTCTTTTGTTTTGTTATTGATTTATATAGGGTTGAAATTGGAGGGAAACAAGGGAAATTTAGATAATAGAGCTTCAATTTCTGGAAGAAATTAAAATATGAAGGGCGAGTTTTTGGATTGGAATATTTTTTGGTTTTTAAGAAGAATTTTGGACGGATTTTTATACTTCATTTATTTCGAAAAATATAGAAAGTATAGAAAATAATATTTTTATTTTGTAAATAATATTTTTTTAAAATGTTATATTAGTTAAAGATTCTAATTTCAAAAATGTTAACAATTATTTTATAAATATTTTTATTGAATACAAAATAATTATCCAATTTGTTTCTCTTAAGATTTAGAAAAAAATTTTTTTTTACTAATTTTATAAATTTTTACAGATCTTTCTTCAAATTTTTTAAAAAATATTTTAAATAAAAACCAAAAAATTGAAATTTTTTTCTAATTACATTTTATTAAATTTCCAACAGCATATTTCTATATTTTATAGAAGGGGATGAATTTAAAAAATTCATGAGAATAATAATGAATTAATAAATAATCACCCAGTAAGTAGTACGATAAAGTTAACATAAAATTATAATACCAAAAAAATATGACATTATTATAAATAGAAAAGTCAATAAAGGTAATTATCGTAGAGGCAGGTAGTCACGAAATAGCCGCAGTTATTAGGTTTAATGATTACACAAAAAAATGTAACTCCCACTCATAAACACAACTATTTACGTCGTTACAATTTTGATAATCCATTAACAATAATTCTCCATCTAATGAATTAAATAAAAATATTTCAACTTACAAACTTTTACCAAAATAAATAATTTAATAATTTCAGGTGTTAAAGAGGAACACGATCAAAAAGAGTCTTCTTCAAGTTCCCAAAACTCACCGCCAAGTAAAAAGCAGCGCAAAGCGCGGACGGCGTTCACAGACAACCAGCTCCAAACACTCGAGAAGAGTTTTGAGCGGCAAAAGTACCTGAGCGTTCAGGATCGGATGGAGTTAGCGGCCAAGTTACAATTAACGGATACGCAGGTCAAAACGTGGTACCAAAATAGAAGGTATTTTTTTTTATAATAATAATCGTCTTTATACAAACAGATCTAGGAAAAAAAGGCCAAAAACAAAAACTCAGTTTTATATTTAATTAGGTACAATGTATATACTTTAAAGACTTTTGAAGCCGATGTTAAGTTTCAGCGAACGGCGGCTGCTGACGTATAATTAGAGAACAAAGAAATGGTAAATTATCGGTGTAGGTTAAGCTTCTGGGGTAAACTTTGCTCAAAAGAAGAAGAAATAAGAAACAAGAAGCTCTTTTTTACATTACCATCATACTCTTGATTATACAAAAGTTTACCTCGGGAATAATTACTCAGGGTTTATATCCCGACGAACAGAACAGAAGGTTTTGGTTTGTTGGGGTTTCCGTCTTTCGTCTCGGGTAAATTTGTGTCGGTTGATTATTGATTCCCGAACGGAAACCCGTGACTAATTAGAGAATGAAAATCGCGGCTTTCGATAAAAGGCTCTCGTTTAACAAGTTAAACGCATCATCTTAAACTATAACTAAACACTTTAATCGGTTATTCTGGTAAAAGTAACTGGGATTATTTTCAGTCAAGCTCGTTTATCCTTAAACTTGTTTTTCCATTATCCATTATGTAAGATATTATGTTTTTACTGGCGTCTTTAAAACAACATCCACCAAGTCATTCGGATTCATTCCGGAATTATTTAGGTAATAACAACTACAAGACAACCTGACTAATCGCTCGTCCCGAGTTTCTAGTCCAGCTATAGTGTACACTTTAATACTCTACTCATTTAATTATATTATACTAAATTCTGAGGTTGAAGGCTGAAGAAACTGAACCACGATTGAGGACCAGGACTAAGAATCGAGGGCCAGTATCACGGTATAAAACCAGGCGCCAGTGACTAAGCGTTTATTTTGAAACATTAATTAAACTATTATAATCTAGCAAATTTGTAATTAGTCATTTTTTAATTTAAAATGTTGCTTCTTAACTTTTTATTTTATAAAAAGAAAATATATCAGTGTCGGGGATATATCTTGTTATTAATTACAAATAAACCCCCGGAAATTTTTTTTAATTTCAACAATTTTATTTTGGATTTTTTATAAAATAATATTGAAATTTTTTAAATAATTTTTCATAACAAAAATTTATTTTTTTTACTAAAGATAAATTTGTATTTATTAATTAATGATTTTTTCAAGCGTAAAATTCATTTAAAAATGAGACAAATTTTTTTCAAGGAAAAATTTGACATATAATTTAAATTCGAACAAAAATAATTTTGATTAAACTATTAACATTCACACAATATTCCACGAAGGTTTGTAGGCGGGCAATCGTTACGGGTCGTTAAATAACCCTCGCGAGAAATCGTTCCGACTTATCAGCTAATCACGGACGCGAGTATATGGACGTATGGTCAAAATGGGATGGCGTGACGTTTAATGCACGAGTTGAGTTTTAATGTTTTGTTGTATATTATGTATTATGTCGTCGTGATTGTTTCCTCTACTCTCAATTGTACATACAAACACGGTTGGCTGCTGAGTATGCGTCTGAATTAAAGCTCCTCCTTCAATTCCTCTTCACTTCACATCAACTCTCCATTGTGCTTTGGAATTATTTCATACATCACATTAGATATCTTTTACTTCCATTTTAAAATTATACTAGTATATTTATAAACATTATACAGTAATTTTCGTCGTTGTGTAAAGTGTAAAAATTTTAGAGTCAAATATTTAACACTAGTGTGTTGATTTAATACAACCATTTGTGTTGTATCGATCCATTTTTCTGTTGAATTTGACAAAAATTTTTTACTGTGTACATATTTAAAGTTTGAACTTCAAAATCTTTGGCTTTGAGCGCCAAATTTCGTCAGCTATACAGCGTTTCTTCACTTTTTTCACGATAGATCATCAAATTGACGATCATATCATTATTATTGTTCAACTTCAGCTATATAAAGATCTTCACGTTGACAAAAAAATGGTATTTATTTAAAAAAAAACTGTAAATATTTACGAAAGCTTTTCACTGCATTTTTGAGTTGAACAAATTAATCTTTAAGTTAACGTTGCATTAAAGAAAAAAAAAGTAAATTTTTAATTTGTCATTTTCATCTAATATTATTATCACATCCTCTGAATCTGTACTTTTGGTTATAATAAGTATTAAATACGTTATTTCTTTTAATTACCTAAATTTTTATTGAAATCTGAACGGTAATTGTTGTAAAATAAAATAAAACCTGTGATTTCTCACAAGAATCAATGATAGCCAAACATTTTTTGTATTAATACCCTTTTTCCGGTTCTTTGAAGCTTTTTAAAAATTTAACTGGTCTTTTATATTATTACAGTGTACTAGTATGTCAAATTAAATTAAATTCTGACCGGTAGTTCCAAACGAATTGTTTTTCTGACGAAACGTCACTCAAGGTTCCATTGGCTAGTAATTTTAACAATATTTTTCTCTCCGTGTACTAATCTTAAAACACAAACTAAAAAAAATCTAAGGAATAGATAGTTTGACGAAAAAAGGCAAAACCAAACCGTCAGCCGGTAAAAAACCAGCTACCGCATAATACTCTAGAATTATAAGAGTCCGTCCCGAGGGCAGGATCCTCTTACACGCATCGACTACTGCTGCTAGACGAGAACGTTGACGGATGACGTATACAGCCTTATACCTTATGCCTCATACTCTTGAATGTTGGAGCCAGTAAACTCGACAGTACAGAACCTTAAGGAAAATTATTACACGTTATTCACGCTGGTTTATCCTCTTTCGAATCCTTTATTTTTTACCATTATCCTTTTAGATTTAATATTTCTTGTTCTCCAATTTATTACCTCCCATCCGATGATTAAAGAGTCAGCGGCTCCCGAGAAAGACGATGACAGATCGTTTCAGGACTGTAAATTAATAATACATATACCGTAAACCAGACAATAAATATGAATTATTATTAACAGCAGAATAAAAAATTAAAGGAGAAAAAACGATTACCTCAGCATCAATCGGAGAAACTTTTTCCCTGCAAATGTGAATTGTACTTACATTTCGATTTTCATTTCCTACGGTCTTTACTACTATACTACTTGCTCTTTGCATCAGAGTGACACTACAGTCCAATAGCCATCCACCGTGAGAATTTTCTACCTTGTGTGCTATAAGTCTTGCTCTCGAGGATGATCCAGGAAGACTTTGGCTTCACTTCCCACGCTACTGTACACCAATCCTTATAACGTTATAACGGCCACACACGATCATTATCGTAATGCGTTCTCGTTTTACTAAAGTCCATGCCACATTCTTAATAATAATCTACGCAAATACACATAATTTTGTTTATTCATACATTATAAGTACTAACAAGTCATAAGGATATTTGTCATTTTCTCTAAAATATTAACAAGAAATTTTTACTTCTAAAATTAACAAATATAAAATTATACATTTTACAAAATTGTGCATAGACATATTTGGCTTGATAAACTGTGATAAGCTGATATATAATTTTTCTACTTGAATTAGTGTTGAAAACCTCCGACAGAGAGCGCATGGTCGCTAAATCTTCTCTTTATAAGAGAGTTGAATTTCTAAAGTCTTAACACAAACATTACATAGGGTTTTTTTTATCTTTTTTTTTTCCCTAAATAAAACATTCCACCTTCTAGTCAAACTACTTAATTATATTATAATATATATAAATATACTATCCAGTGGTTTATGTTGCACAAATGGGAACCAAAATTTATTATAAATATTGCATACAATGTACAATAAAAGTGTAGCTTGTAAATTATACATATCGACGTTTTAATTAGAAAATTGTCTTCCATTTTAGAAAAAATTCTTTTTTTTTCTATTTGTACGAAAAAACAATTAGTTCAAAATTTATTATCACTTTAAAAAACAATTTAATATCTAATAGAGGTTTAATATTTTGATTTGGTTCATTTAAATAATTTATAATTAGACTATTGCTATATCAAAATGTTAAAAATTCATCCTCCAAAAAATAATTAGACCGTCGATATCAAGTAAAGATTTTTAAACTCAACTAAAGTCTTAACTTTTACAATAAAAATTATTATTTTGACTCCTGCGGAACTAATTTGAAATTGTTTTTCAGTTTAATAAATTACTAATCTAATTTTTATTTAATAAAGGTAATTTTTATTCTAGAAAAAAAATTAAATATTTCATAAATTATTTTTTTATTCTTATAAATAGCTGGATCAAAAAAAATTTTCACGGGTTACAATTACATTAAAATTAAAAAAATTATAAAACTTTAAATAATGATGATTATTCTGTATAAGTTTAAATTGTCTTTATAAATATTTTCTTTAGCCGAAAAAAATTTCTTTTTCTTAAAAACTAGCATTTTTGTTAATACTCTACCGAAAATTTTCCTAAATAATTATTAATATCGAAATTTATGTAATTTTAACTACATTACAAATATCTCTTAACTCGACCTCATTACTCACGTTCACCTTATATATATCCATAACATATAACCGCGAGTCAATAATATAATACCGTTTTGAAATATTGCTGTCTTGCATTATTTATGATAGAGTATCTTTTGGTCAATTTGTGGACACGCAGCTAACGCGACGATTAATAGATAACTCGATACCGTTTATTTATTTATTATGTATTTATTTATTATCACAATAGTCACGAGCTAAAGGCATTTATTTATTGTAATTTTCAAATTATGGTATCTATCCAAGGATATAATATACTACAGTTAATAGTTTGAGGTTAGCGTCACTGTCAGCGTCCCCTACTTATGTTATTGTCATCAAGCATATGCGCCCAACGATAGAAGCTTAATAACAGGCATTTTAGGCTAGATAATTACTATAAAATGTGTCCCCTTATTATCTAGTTTTTTTTTTTTTAATTTAAACTTTTTCCTCAAAATACATCGGGCTGCTATTATAAAACTACACTGTTACTAGTATTATTATTATTTTTTATTATTACAGTTGTTATTGTGTGCTTATAGGCATCAATGTGACGTACGGTAGACCGTAGACCGCAAACTTGAAACCAGAAACTGGTGGTGCCATTATAAATACATTAAATCCAAGTGTATGATATTTATGTTATATTTACTACTATTATTTAAATACTTCGTTTACTCAATAAACGACAAATTAATAACGTATTCCTGTAAATATTACATTACACATTACGTTGTTTTGTTGCGCAATATGCTCATATTTTCATTTTAATTATAATTATACGTAAAAACTTGTTTGTGTTGTAATTAAAATAGCTTTTTTGAAGGATTTCATTTTTTGTCGGTTGTTATTAAATTTGTAATTTGTTTATTTAACCGACCAGGAAGTTTGTTTTAGTGACGGATTTTAAAGAAAAAATTTAATTTATTCTTCTGTAATTATAGGTTCCGTATCAATTTTATTTATTTATTAATTTTTTAGCTTTTTTATTGAGTTTCCGATTTCAAAATTTAAAAGTTATAAAATTTCTCTTGTTTTTGACAAAATACGACCCAAATTTTTAAGTAACATTAATTTTTGCCCTGCAAATAAAAGTTTAAGTAAAATATTGAATTTATGCACATGTCCAAATATTCAAAAATATTGTCTTTTATAATTTAAGAGAACTTAACTTGAGTAAAATTTTTAGCGCAATTTGATCTATTAATTATTTATTTATTTATTTGCCTTTACATAAGCCCAACAGCCCAAAGGGCCAATAACAGGGCTACTTAATTTTACAATAATGTAAATTTTGACAGAGTGAAAATTTGAATAATAATGTGACTATTATATAAACTAAAATTTCTATACTTAATCAATTATTATAATTAACAGAGTAGTTTAAATTACTAAGGAGAAAGAAAAAAAAATGAATCAAAACTACGTATGCAGAATAACATTTATTCTAATTATAGATTTATCTAAATAAATAAAAAAATAATCAAACTTAAGTGATATAAACTAGGAATCTTTAAAAATCACTTTTCTAATTATTGATTAGAATTTTTATGTTATTACTTCTCAAAAATACAAATTTTTGGGGTACAAAGTTACATCAGAATACCCTCGAAATATTCTTTAATTAGATCCTTGCTTAAAAAATTTTTAGTCGCCAAATAAAAATTCAACTACTTAAAGAAGAACTGGTCCTTATTCTTTCTAACACCAATTACAATAGTAATTCATTGTTCAGCAATAAAAATAAACCGTTTGTACGAGACATTTATATGAAATATATCTCTTGTGATAAATCAATACCGCTTGAGTGCACTGAGGGTACGCGGCCAATTAAGGGTGTTTTAGAGTACCAAAAATAATAATACAACTATCTAAACTTAACCTCCTTCAGAAGTAAAGTACAAGATACGAAACACGAGGGGAGCAATATAATAGCAAACCGAGTATTAAAAAACATTACTCATCACATAATCGCGAGCATTGCTCTATTATACTTGGGGATTTTTTCCAACGTCAAACCGCACACGGACATGAGAAATGATCAGCCTGTTTTAAATTCATAAACGACTTTAATATCACAATGCTCCAATGAATAAGTGCCTCGATGCCGTATACCGTGATCGTAGATCATAGTAAAGGGTGTGTATGTTAAATGTGGCCTATATTTTTTATTTAATGCCATACCCTTGCGAATTTTCCAAACCATCGAGTCATCATAGTTACATATTATGAAGATCAAGATTCTCGCACCTGACCTGTATCAATTTTTTAGGTATCTAACGGATATTTATTTTATTATCCTCGACTTTAATTAACCTTAAACAAAAAATCTCTTCAATTACAAATAATTTCGTTTTTTGGAAATTTTTGGAACAAGTTGATAATATCTTAAGCCAATATTACTATTTTAATCCATAATGAAAAAATTCTTAGATGAAGAATAAGCACTGAAGAAAAAATTAAATAAATTCCAAGCGGCACAAAAATTTTTTTGGTAATATTTTGTTGAATTTAAGTTGACAATTATTAATTTCTGACTTCTTGTTAAATAAAATTTACCAAAAAATTAACAATATTTTATGTGAAACTTGGGATAGGACAATATCTTTGCACTGGTAACCTTTAAAGAGCAAGTGCTCTTTAAAGGGAGTTAACTGTAATAATTTTCTTACTAATTAATAAATCTACCAATTTTGTTAATGTTGTGATGATTTATATGACTAAGACAACTGTGCAATGTAGGATAGTGATTGTTAGAATTCGTATTATGGTAAATATTGTAATTATAGCAATTGTTATGTTATGTTGTTGGTTATTAACATGTGTAATTTTCAGATGCCTGAGGAAGGTCTAATAAATGACCGAAACTTCGCAGAAATAATAATGTAATTTATTATTATGATCTTATCTTGTCCACATTTCTGATATACAAATAATTATTAATTTTCTTAATTTAAAAATGATTTTCTTCAATCAAAGTATTTTTTATATTAATGCGGGTAGGGTATCTTATTGAAAAAAAAAAAAAAAATTCTTCCAAAAAATTTCTGCTTATCCTAGAATAAGCTTAATAAATTCTAATTAAATATTTCAAAAAAAAAAAAATAAAATTTAGAAGACTAAGAACTCTGAATCCAGTAGTTTTTTAGCACATTATTATTACTGGGTATTTATTTATTTTGCAATGAAGATCGTAAGCTGATAGGTCGATCGGTAGCTTAGGGTTGTCTCCCTTTGGTTTCATGCTATTAGCACGGCGTTGGAGAGTACGGTTGATAGTTGATAGTGGATAGTGGAAAAGCGCTGGGCGTCAGTGTGCGTGGCATGATACGTGATGATTAGCCACTGAACTCCATGGGCTATTTGTTAGTATAATAAGGGCCGCAGTGTGGCAAACGTAACCACTTGCTAGCACGCCATTCCGTTTTAGCGTAATTTTCTCAGATGATAATTTACATACACGGGTCGTGGGTCAACGCGGGACGTAAGGGACGAGTTAAACGTTACTCTACATATATCTACATTTATATATGTATTTATAGAGATGAGGGAGTGGAAATTGTGATTACTCGATGCAATTCATAGGATTGCTTTCAAGAGTACTCCACCCACTCGGCTATCATCCACCAAACACCCTCAATACTCGGTAAAAGTCACCCCACACACGATTCGTACATAAGCTTCCGTTGATTTTACACGTTAGGTCTAAACCAGTCCCGCAATCTCCATGCTCAGTACAAACATCGTAATAATACGTCTAACGAGCGTTAATTCTTTGCTTATTCTTGAATTTATTTTATCGCTTTCCGGAATTATAAAATAACACTCAATTTTTATTGAATTTCAGATATTATGCTTCGTTATAAACTAATAAATATTATAATGATCGGTTTTTATTTTCGTTAGTCATAGATTACTTTGTATGAGCTTCCGAACATAACCTCTATTTTTATGATGATTAACTAACCTGTTAGGTTAGTTTTTACTCGAACCGTAATTTATGATTAGATTAAAAAGACTGTTAATTGTTACTTTGTTAGCAAGTAGATAAAAAATGGTGTTATCAATTAGAAATGTTTTTTGTAATTACGGTTTAATAAAATCTTTAAATGGTAATTCATTATGGCGGATTCTCCATTTTTTATTATCTATTTTTATTATACATTTAAATTCATTAATAGCTATTCAATCATTTTATAACAAAATATTGTTTGAAAATTCAATTTTTTTTTTTTCTTAATTTAAGAATACATTTAACTGTAAGGGCTGGTTTTTTAATTCAGAATATATATTTTTATATTAGATAAAATTTTCCTCGGATTGAAAACTGGCTCTAAAGTATAGTTATCAAATCTTAACACTGATTAATACTTAGTAAATTTTGCTCCAGCTATTTAGTATGATTTTTAATAATGATAACAATAATAATTCGGCATGAATTACAGTTTTGATCCATGATCTATAATAAATAAATTTTATATTAATTTGATAATAAAAATTCAAGGATATATTTTACCTTAAAAACTCAGGCATAGATAGCAAAATTTTTTAAATTTTTAAACAGAAAAAAAATTGACAATTTTTAACAATAATTTCTGTAAAATACTTAAATAAAAAATTTTTTAATTTTTTCTTGTGAATCAATTTGGCTGCCCAATTTTAAAACACAGTAATTGCATAATTTTTTTTTTAGTATTGCTGCATTTTTTATAACTTTTAGTCCTTAATTTCAAGTACATTTTCTTAAAAATATTTATATTTAAGTATTTTGTATTTATAAATCAAATTTTTCATCAATTTGGCGGGCAAACTTTTTTTTAATAAGAAAAATTGAAAAAAATTTGTAAATGGTAGTTACTGTGTTTTGAAATTGGGCAGCCAAATTGTCAAAAGTTTATTGGTCGCATTACCAAATTTCTAGTTAACAAAATTATTAACATTATAATTAAAATTTCTCATAAAACTTTGTTCAAAAAATAAACAAAAATCCCACAAATAAAATAAAACTGCTTTAATAAGGTTTTTTTGTTTTTAATTTAACCTTAAAATAAATTCTAAAAAGACATTACTTTTCTGTTTCAGAACAAAATGGAAAAGACAAACGATAGTTAGCTTCGAAATCCTTGCCGAGGCGAGTAATTACGTTTCCTTCGGAAATGTGTACGCCGGTCGGGCTGGTATGCCGACGCAGCCTTCCTACTGGTACCCTGGAGCACCAGTAGGAGTACCTCCACCAAATGAGCTCTTCTACAGACAAGCATCAGCCGCAGCCGCAGTAACGCTGCAGAAACCGATGCCTCACCGATTTTACCCGCCGATGCAAATGCTTGCCGGTCCTAGTGCAAATGTTCCCCTGGGAAACCTCGCGGCCAGCTCGAGTCTCTCCAGCCTTAGCAGCTACTACAACCGCGAAAGCCCGGAGATAATGCCGGACCGAGAACGGGAACGGGAACGGGAACATCTCGAACGAGTAGCGCTCAGGGCGAGGAGCAAAAGCCTGGAAAGGAGTCCTCCGCCTCGGGATGACAGTCCGCAAAGTAATCGCAATGACAGCGACGATGAAAGCATCAATGACATCTAGGACTCGGCTGATGGGTTCCATGTTGACCCCGACAGTCCCTGGAATAGCCAATTCAGTGATTGAAATTGAATTGAAGATCATTTTTGGTTGATTATTCAATTTATTTGTTTTTAATAAATTTGTTGTACAGACAAAAGTTGTTTTTAATGAATCAAAGTCGAGTAGAGTGCCGGTGCCGGTTTTAATGACAACCGGACGGAGGAAACGACAAATAGTAACGTGATACGGGGCCAGGGCTTGACATTTTTAGACATTCGAGATTTGCGAGAAAATATAATGTTATATAAATATATAAGACAGGATGTGACGTGCGGTTAACCGATATTATATTTATATATAAGGCCTAAGAACAGAAGAATAATAAACTGATGCTGATTAATCGATCCAATGTTTGTGGTGATTTTTAATTTAAATTTTAAATGTGTGTTAGGATTTATTTCTGGATTTAACTTGAAGGGATTTTTGTAATTATTATTTTTACTATCATTGTTAATACACTGTAAAAAGTCGGAGGTGGAGAAATAAACATTGCGCATCGAGTAAATTTGGTTTTTTTTTTTAGCGAATAAAAATTTTAATAAAAAAACATCCGATTATAGAGTTTTTAGATTAAAATAAATTTTTATTCCGCTGAAACAAGTTTTAGGCGTCAAATTACTTACATGTACTTCGAACAATTTATTTCAAGTTCAAGTTTGTAAATATTAATCATATTTTTCCAAAAATTTGATTTTTTGAACATTGAATTAAATTTTCATAAAGATTTTTGGAGAAATTAATTATTGCAAAGATAATTTATCAAAAAATGATAATTAACAAAAATTGAAAAAAATGTTTATGCAATTTGTGATATCTTCAAAGACGTATTTTGTTTCTTTTGAAGAAAAAACTATTTTTTTTTATCCAATAAAAATTTACTTCGCTGTTTTTTAACTTTCCGCTAAGAAAATCGAAGATTTTAAAAAATCGGGAAGTTATTGTTTTTTTTATTAATATAAATAAAAATTTTTTCGCAGTGAATTTTATTTCTAAGGGGTTTAATCTAATAACAAATCATTTACTCCGCATATTTTTTACAGTGTATTATACTATAATGTGCAATTTACTTTGCCAAACTTGAAGGTTATCAGAATAACTCACGAATCTTAACCACAGATTCTCATTCAGGAAGATTTTCAAGCGACCTGAGGTAATAATTTATTGTACGTAGAGATTAAATAAAAATTAATAAACTTTGTATTGTACTTAAAGTTAATTTTTATATTTTAAATAAAATAGTGAAGTAATATTTAATGCATTGAACAAATATTGTACATATATAATTAATAGATATACTCTGTGAGTTTTGTCAAAATGTTTTAATGAAAACAAGCCCTATCGGGCGGATTTTAAGGTTCTGACTAAAGAAGAAAAGTGTACATAAACATTTATAAACGTAATTAAAATTAAGTGCGAATGGTGATCTGATTAATTGAAAAATTTTAATACCGATAGATTCTGATAAGTTTTAAACAAATAAATATAAATATATTTAAAGATATTTTTCAGATTAAACATACTGCGCATAGCGCTGTTTCGGCACTTACTTAAATTTCGCAGTACAATATTGCGTTATTTTTAAATTTTAATTAAGTAAAATAACAACAAACAAAAAATTACCAGTATTATGAGTGTATAAAAGTAGACTAAGATGGGTAAAGATGAGTGTGTTTATAAATTGCTCGATACTTGCAGTTCAGACACATACAATGGGTCTGAAAAAAATAATTGTGAGTTCGTCGGGCAATTAATGTTAAATCTTGCATCGAAAATAAAATAGCGAACTTATGCTTTGTATAATAATGTCTGTATAGCAAAAAAATTATTATATGAAAAAATATATTATACTAAATTTATTCTCATTATTATTTATTTCATTTTTTTTTTCAAAACCTGGATAATTTATTTTATTATGATAATTAGCTTCTTGGAGGGTTAAGTTATTGCAGTTCGTCCAGTAGTTCTCATTCTTTCCCTCTTGTAATTAAGGTAATAACCCATATTTGAAATAAAAAAAAAAAAACTGAATTAATTTCAATGTTAATAATTATTTAAGGACAATTTTTAGAAAATATTAACAAAAAATCATCATTTTTACTATTAGATTTTTTTTTTCAAAATAAGGAACCATTTTTAGCATAATATTGAAATTTTTTCCATATTAACATAAATTAATTTTTTTTTATTAAAAAATTTAAGACTAAAAAAAAGAATACTTATTTTTACAATATTGTCTTAAAAATTTCTTCTTTAATCACAAAGAAATTTTTTTTTATGTTAATAAAAAAAAAATCCAAAGTTAGCATGGAAAAAAAATTTAATTTTAACATTGGAAAAATATTTTATTACTAGAAAAATTTCATCAATGCTAACATTGAAATTTTTTCTATGTTTAGTAGAAAAAATTCCTGTGTACATGTAGAGCAATTTTCTTATAGCATAATTTGCAAAATTTCTTCAACATAAAGCCTTTTTTTACGTGAAAAATACCCATATAAATGCGTAGTTAAAATTTCTTTGCAAAATTAAAAAAAAAATTTTTTTCTGTACGGTAAAATGAGACTTACACTGAAAAAAAAATTAAATTGAATCAAAAGGAAAATTCTTAAACCAAGAAAACAATTTTAAAGAGTGTCGTCTTGAATCAAGACGAAAAATTTTTGAATTAGATAAAATTTATTCAAACCAAAAAAAATTTTTCTACTCAAATCAAGAAGAAGAAATTCTTGATTCAAGTAAATTTTTTTTTTCTGTGTAATAATTATAATTTTTCTAAAAAGATTAATATTATTATTATTATTATTATTATTATTTACTGTAAAAACAATCATTTATTCTTTATATAAAAAAATGCACTTGAATAATAATTGATAAAAAAAACTTGCTGACTAAATTAAGCATAAATAATTATTAATGTTAATTACTTCAACCCCTTACGACCCGCGAATACCTTAGTTAAAATTAATTTAATGGCCATTAGTGGTCAGAACAAAATTGTGCTCGGGGCTAACGATTTTCTATCCAGTAAACTCAGCGAAGCAAGACACTTAAGAGTTCTATTCACCCACCGTGTCGAAGAAATTCTCTTTTAGGGGCAACACCCAGTCCTCGAACTTGAATTGCCCACGCAACCTAAAAATAATAACTAAATAACTGGATGTCAATCTTGATCCAAAAGGTTGTTTCCGGCATAGCAGTCTTACATAATTCACATAAAATGTGTATAGATCCTCACATAAGTGTGTATTTATAAATAAAATATAATAGTGCAGCGATGGGAACGTTGTTCCGTTGATATAGAAACTAAAGACGGGCAAGTTCCATGCACACGGGATGTGGTTAACCCTTGCACGGTTAGATCGCACTTTTGCAAGGCTTCTGCATCCTCTCGACAGCGAACTTGCAAAGTCTAAAGTACGTTGAAACAAAAATCCCAGGCTTCGGCCTTTTATTTTATAAACACTCACACATATAACATCAATGGCAACTCAACCTCGATGTGTATCTGTATGAACAAACCAAGACAATTACGACATTATACTCATCACCATCACGAAACTGATGAGGGTACAGGTAAAAAATGTTGAGACAAATGAGAAGAAACATCCACACACACATCGGCTTATATATATTTATAAAAGCACCTGCTCAATACATACGCTGCGTTATCTCTAGATCGACAAGTGGCGAGAAGTAGCTGCTAGACTCCACGGGCTAAACGTGATTTTATCTTTACTCCAAGACCAGCGGACCACTTATATCGTTAATTGCTCCAACTTCCGGTTCACCATTTCAGCGCACGTACTCTTATCCACTGGCGTGCGCCATTTACATCATCTATCTCTATAACCGAGGTATTACTTTTATTACTCTTATTCTCTTCAACATTAATTTATTTAATATAATGTGTATTAACTTAGCATACAATCAGCTCAACCTCCATGGCTTTATTCATTAAATTACGAGCGTTCTTATAGATGTTATTCAGCTGTAACAATCAACGTGCTGGAATTCCCAGAGAATGTTAGTGGACGGAGAGACGATTAATTTATTCATTTTCAGGCTATTATGTCCAATATTCGATGTCATCTGCTCCAGTTTTCAGCGATGATCATTATTCTGTCTAACGCCTAGTTGGTTAACCAATTGCTGATTTGATAAATGGGTTTAGCTTTGTATAAGTGGAAATGTTAAGAGTTAAAGACGAATTTTGGGTGGTTTCATACTAGTTGATATTTAAATTTTTTATGAAGATTATATCTTTGATACACTGCCAAGATGGTGAATAGAGGTGCGTAAAATCAATACATGGTTTATATGGAGTTAAAAAAAATTTTTTTTAACGGAGATACAATTTTTTGATATATATTTATGGTGTTATAAAATTATTAATTTAAAGAATAAAAATGTTGGACAAAAAAAGAATTTTTGAAAAATTTTAGTGTCTTAAATTGGGAATAATAATTTTTTAAGAAGAAAATTGATAAATTTTTATTTGGTTCAATAACTTTTCTTCTTGATTTATCTTAAATTTTCTAACAATGTTGATAGATTAAAAAAAATGTAAATATAGTTGAATTTTTTACTCGTAAATAAAATCGAATAAAAAAAAATTAAACAAGAATTTCTCCATCTGCAAATAGAGATAATTTTAAAGAAAAAATCAAAAAATAGAAATCTCTTTTTTTTTTTTTTTTTCTTAATTTGTTTAAAGTCGCATAAACTACTAAGGTCATGAGCGACTACGGTAAGGGGTAAATTTTTGAGATTGGTACTCGTTTTTTATTTCTTGGGCTGAGCAGAATAATACACTTAAATATTGAAAATATTAATTGGTGTACGCCGGACTCAAACCCGGTCCAATGCTTTGGTAAGCAAGGGCCGGATCCGATAGGCTACTGCGCGCCTTGAGAAATCTCTTAATTTGAAAATTTACACTAAAAAAAAATAATTTAATTCCAAGGAAATTTGTTTTAATAGCTCCATAACTTTGATGTAAGTAGAAAAATCTTTGAACTTAAAAATTCTTCTTAAATCAAGTTAATTTTTTTTCAATGCAGATAATAAGAGACTGTAAAATTGTAACAAAAATTTAAAAAAAATTTGTTTTATAAGTAAAAAATTTACACTCTCAATTGATAAAAAATTTGACACAGACACTCAAAATAAAAAAAATAATTAAAAAAAAAAACATTAAATTTTTTATTTATAGTACTGAAGTATATAAGACCCAATTCTTCAATTGAAAGGTACGATAAGAGATTCCTATGGCCGAATAAATGCGCTAATACCGAAAAAAAAAAAAAAATAGAACCAAAAATTACGTCGTAATTTTATTTTTAAATCAAACAGCCGTTTTGAGCAAATTAAGGAAAAAAGCCATGAAACTAGAAGCATTATAAATGGTTATAAATGCGAGTATCAGAAAGTTGAATCTTGTTAAAAATAAAAGTTAATGAGTCATTATGATCGCGATAAAAAAGAACGTCTACATATGAAGTATATGTTTTGCTAAAGCGTAGATATAGATGGCAGATCAGTGATCAGAGCATTAAGAGTGGGTTCGTTCCTTTATTTCCTCTCTTTGGTAGTTGTTTATATCTATATTTATAATTAAAATGTATTATTCTATCATGATTATCACTGCGTAGCATTAATTTTTGGTAAAAGTTTATTAGTGTGAGCACACATGTCGGTTACCGTAGGCACATATATAGCATTGTAGTATTTAAAAATTTAAATATTGTAATTGAGTATGATTATTATCTGGAGTTAATCGTGAGATGAAAGCTTCCTTCCTACTTATACTCGTTCATCGTCGCCGTCAACATTCAACATTTACCGTTTTTCTACACGGCTAAAATGCGTAAACATATGGCGCCTTTTAGACACGATTATGCTACAACTTAAAGTTATATTGCCCACACCTATGGGTAATATAAATTGTCTGTGTTGGGTGTATGTATGAGGGAATGCGGTAAAAGTGCTCAAGTCTTATCGCTCACTGAGATCCGTTCCAAACGGCTAATCTTACGTCTTTTAAGACGTACAAGCAAACCATCACAAAACAGAGAATCAGCTTGAGTTTTTTTCTTTTTTTTTTCGTTATCGGGCTCATTATTAATTTGTATCCTACTTTTTATAGCCCACTATATTCAATTATAATACGCCAGTAATGCGTTTAAATAAATATAAACATGATCATTGAATTTTTAAATATAATTAAGAGTAAATTATACAGAGAAAGTTTTTTTTTAAATTAATCGAGATAATATCCTTATTATTATCGTTTTTATTTACATTGTTATTGCTCGTTATTTAAATTATAAATATATAGTTTTTTTTTTTTATTTTCAAGATCGAAATATTAAATTTTATATTGCATTTTTTAATATTAATTATTTTGTTTTAATTTTGAAGTTTCAATGGATATTAAATTATCCAAAACATTAATTTTGTGATTATAAAAAGAGGTAATGCAGTCATGAGAATTTTTTTTTGAAAATTGTATCCGTGGGAAAAAACATAATTATTTTGTCGCTGATAAATATTTATTTATGAAAAAACATAATTATTTTATCTGATAAAGAAGAAAATGTTCCTAGTCACATTATACTAATTATAACACTATTTAGATGTCTTTTTTATTTATTGAGAAAAAATATCAAGATCGTATATTTAACTTTACTTCTTTTTAGAAATTTTATTATTTTTTTATTGAAAAATAATACAAAATTTGCAGTAGAATTAATATTTAATAAAAAATAATTTTTTTTATTTAAGAATTTGATAAATTAAATAAATGAATAACGTAAAAATCATATCAGGCCTTTTTTAGAGATTTTAATTTCCTACAAAAAATTTTCTTATCAAAATTTGAATTTTTATAATTGAAAAATTAAGCTATAGAATTTATCTATAGTTTCCAAAAGTTTGAAATTCTGATTAAAATTAACATCCATAGTAAATTACAATAATATTAATATTAACAGGACTTCCTGTTAATAGTTATATTATTAAAAATTCTGGTTGTAGCTTAAGTACTGAAAATACAAAAAAAATTTAAAGATACCTTATTTATAAACGATTCAATTTTTTGCAGAAAATTTTTTTATAAATTTTACCAAATTTTTAATTTTTGACCAAGAATTTTGAAAATAATGATTTAAATTTTTATCGTTTTATATAATTATTAACTTAAAAATATAATAATAATAATAATAATAGTGTTTTTAAAAAAATTAATAGATGTGTTGAAATATCAGAAGATCAATACCGGAAATACTGTCATAAGAAATTTTCTGAGAATAGAGATCCGGATGTCAAAAGACTAATATATATATATGTGGGATGTTAGAAGATAAATGGTAAATCATTTAGGTAAAAGTAGTAGGCTCGGTGGGAAGGACTATTAATTATGACAAAGAAACCGCAAGAGTCCGGCAATCGTAGTATTCAAGACTTCCCGTAGTGTAAGCGGCGAGTTTGAAAGACCCAAACGATTAGTTACTTTAACCAAATTATTCGTCAAACAATGAGTTAAGTATATTGAGTATAAGGATGAAGATGAGGATACACTTCATTTCGATTACCATACGAACAAAATTCATCTGACGAACACATGCTACTCTTTAAATTTCACCCGTGTGCAGCCACGGTTATTTTTCGTACACATGAAACTGATGGTGATCGATCATATGGAATGGAAAAAATAAAAAAAGCCAAGAAAGAGAAAGATGAGAAAAATAAAGAAGAAAGAAGCATGTATATATTATTCAAAGGTGGCGGAAAAATAAAAATATGACAAAGTTAAAAGTTAAATTGTAATGAGCACGCAATTACCAAGAGAAAGGATGAAAGACCGCAATGATGAGGTGGCAAGCGACTCTCCGGCATTGTCATGATCGTCGCTGTAGACAGCATGATCGTCATCCATTTGTTTCCTGGCGGGCGGCGGCGGCATTCGAGCTCATCTGTAATTTCGTACGTCAGCACCGAATATTAATTTGAATTCCTCCAGCCACACTCTCGCTCACTCTTTTCCCTCTTACTCTTACTCTTTATCTATCTTTGTCTTTTTTTCCCTCAGTCCTCAGTGTGATGCCCATCATACTATACTGAAAACATTATTGCCTTTTTGTCGTCGCAAATTAAATATATTCAGATAGCCTCAGTAGCCAACTTGTATTCGATCATTTTTTTACTTTTTTTATTTTCACTTTTAATATTACTATTGTTATTATTTATCATTGCTTTATTATTGTCTTTAACTCGATGATAATCTCCCGCAGTGAGTAAGTGGAATAATCGTTTCGGCAAATCTCTCAAGATATACAATTTTATGTCTTTCACCGTTACTAATTTATTTTTCCATATGCCGCTTTCCCATATCCCTTCGAAGTATCTTCTAGAATCTAAATTCAAGGTAGGATATAACTAAATAAAAATTAGTTGGGCCTTCTGCTGCAATTATTATAGCAGTTTAGTAGAATTTAGTTTACGAAATGTACTTATAAAAATGATTTTATTGACGGGATTATAAAAAAATTTATAGTTATAAATTAATTAATTTTTTTTTAAGAAAGTCAGCCAAAGTTGCAATAAAAAATCTGTTTTTAATACGGCTAAATCAATTTGTTGTCTTAATAATAATCATTTTTTTTAATATAACAATATCAATTTATTAAAATTAAATTATTTCATTACGTTTACTTACCTGATTTTTTTTTATAGCTAAATTAATTTTTTATCCCAACAAAATTAATTTATTGTTATTACTATTAGTTATTTTAACAAAATGATTTAACTACTTGAACAATAAAATTTGTAAAACCACCTAATTAATCTATATTACTCCAACAATATTTTTTTTCTCACACCAGAAAAAATATAATTATTCTTTTGAAACAATTTTAATAACAATACTGAGCTGTCAATTTTAAAAATTTTTATAACAAATCAATTACAAAAAAAAATGCTTCGAAAAATTTCCACTTGTAATTTTTATTAATATTCACATGTGGAATTTTTTTTAATAAAAATTTTTTTTTATAATAATTTAATTGCCATAAAATTCTAAAAAAAATTTTTAATGTCTGTCAACTTCAGTGTCATATTTTAATATACAAAAAAAATTTATGAATTTTTGAAAAAGATGCCTTTATATTAATTTTTTTAATTCAATTTATTAACACGTTTTATTTTTGAAAATTTTTGTAAATGCACTTTAAAAAAAAAAAATTATTCAAACCTATCTTAATCGAAAAAAAATCAAAATTTTCTTAATAATTATCATTGTTGATTTTTTTTTATTACTCTAAACTTTAACTTTTTTTTTTAAATAATTCAAGTATTCTTCAATATAATCTTGGCACATTTTTCTCTTTTGTAATAATTTTCATCTTATTAAAAATTAATTTTATTAAAAATCACCATTCTTTTTTATACTAATAAAAAAATTAATTTGAGTCAATAAAAAAAATTTTAAACAAAAAAAATTAATTTAAACCAAAAATATTTTTTAGGCTTATAAATTTTTTCTCTTTTAAGTAAAAAAAAATCAATTTTTTCTGTTTTAATAGTGAAAAAAAAACTGATATTTTTCAGCAATTACAGGACCAATGAATAATCCAATATAAAACCCTGTACAATGATAAAAATATATCCTAAGCTTGTCATTTAATATTATGACAATACCTAAAGTTCCGGTGCAGCGACATATTTTTTTGCCTTGTAATGCACTGGGTTAATAAAATATATGGCGTAAATGGGGTAAAGGCGTAGTATAGAGGAAGGCGATGTGAAGAGTTTTAGTTGAGGGCAATCGAAGGATGTGATAATTAAGGTGGGTATAATGTAGTAGTAAATAAGGTTGTGTGCCGTGTAGTGTATCGAGGCGGAATACATAACTTAGTGACATTTATTGATGATGGTAGCACTACTGCCATTTTAAAACTACCGCAGCGTTGAGGATCACGCGAAAGGGGCGAGAGATGGGTTAAGGTGAGAATAAAGGAGTGAAATGAAACAACAAAAAAGAAATGAAACCAAGAGAAAAATGAAGAGAGATAGACAAGGGGTATTAGAGACTAATTTGGCAGCGTACCGCTTGTTAATTTTAATTACAAAAATAATCCGTTAAAACTTTCGTCGGATGAAAAGAATGAAGAAGACGAATTGTTGTTATAATAATAACAGCTCGCTGCTCGAGAACTATTTTTTTTTTAATTGTAGATTTTAAATTATAAATTAGAAAAATAAAAGCATTTTGGATTGTAAGAAGTGTTTCTTTAATTATTTATTTATTGGAGAATAAATGATTCCTTTATCGCTGAATCCGTACCGATAAATAATTTGTCAGTTGTCAAAAAAGGGGACAATGTCCCGTAGGACACCATAAATTATAAATTATATGAATTTATATGTACATATTTATTCGTATATTAAAGATTAATATACGGCGCCATTGGTTCCCACTAATGAACCATAAAAAATTTAAACAAGTAACACGTTGACGTTTTATCCAAGCGATTGCACCGGGCAGTGCATCAAGAAAGGACGAATTTCACGGGACATTGCCCGTTTCTTTAAGAAAATTAAACTCATTGGTTACAGCCGAACATGACAAGTCACTAGATATTCTATTAAGATATCCTTTCAATTTATATCTTGCTAAATACTTTTTTTATTTTTTTATTTTTTAAGACGAATTTTTAAAAATTTATTTAGTGACAAATTTTATAATTAATTTGTGAAATATTAAATTTTAATGTTTTTTTTTTTATAAATATTTTTTATTGAATGAATAAGAATTTGATGAAATTAACAGATATTTAATTTAATCTTTTTTTTTTAAGATTAAGTTACAAAAAAATGAAAAAAAAAAAAATAAACGTAATAAATTTGATGTTTTTCCTAACTTAAAAAATTAATAAACAGAAAATTAATTTTTATTTTAGATCCTAAATACGTGTAATTAATGTGTTTTAATATTGTTTAATTTTTCTTCAAATATTAATTTATTGACAAGCTTTAAAATTTTTTAACTTAGCAATTCAAAAATTAGATAAAAAATGTTTTGTCTGATTATTATCAATCCCAAAAATTTTTTAATTTCAGCATCATTGTAAAATTTTTTTTTATCTAAATTTGAATTTGTATTTGATTTTACTCATATGTTACTAACTTAATTTATTACATTGCATTGTACTATAATGGTATATGCTTAATTATCTAACTACACTATTTGATTATTACTCATTAATTGTATCCAAATCTTGTATTCGGCTAAGCCTTGGCATATAAATTTAATAAATAAATAAATAATTAATAAAAATTACTTTTAGTCTAATAAAAGATAAATTACAAATTTCTTAAAAATAAAAAAAAAATAACAACAATACATATTTTTCCTGATTTGAAAAATAACTAAACAGCAAATAATTTTTCATCATATTTAAATTCTTCAACTTTCTTGAATAAATTATCAATTTTCTTACATGTGATAAAATTTTCCCCAAATGTGATATTCCTATAAATTTAAAAACCCATGTGTTTCCAAACCATTGAAGTTGTTAATAAAATAACGTAACGGGATTATCCTAAAATTTTCATAACTCAGGCTTAAAAATTCACGGACAATTAGCACTAAACGTAAACGCCCACCAACAATAGTATTTGTAAATACCTTGAAAGAGATTAAACAAAAATTAAAAGGTAATGTTAACATCAAACCAGTGTAAAGATAACTTATACCCGTGTACAAGTACAAAAGCGTATAATATCTGTTTAAAAGAGCAAAGAAAGAGTTATGGAGGTAAAATCAAATTAAAACTAAACTCAGTGGTTACAAGGAACAATGTATTTACTTTTGGAGGGTTTTTTCAACAAACACACTGACAATTATCAACACAATACACGTAAATCCCGAAAGCTAACCAAGAAAAAGTAAATACCCCTCTTTGGTTGCCACGCCCTATCTGGATGCACCCCCGCTACGCGCCTTTTGTTTCGCGGTTCATTTGTCTCCTCGGTCTGCCCACTCTTCTACAAATTACGGTACTCTGTATATAGATACACTGTGGTGGATATCCTGCCCATAGAACCTCAAGAGAAGGAAGAGGAGAAGAAGCTCAGCTGGAGGTGGTGGTGGTGGTGGTGGAGAAGAGAAGATACAGAGATAAAAGATAAAAAGAGCTTGTTAACTGACAAGCCAGAGAGGGAAAGAAATATGCAATCGAAAGCGCACCACGCGATAGAAAAGAGAAATACAAGAGTGGACCATAAAGCGATAAATTAAAACCCCGCGGAGAGACTGCGGGCAAGCGTAAACCCATCATCCCCCTCCTCAACATTCTATAGTCTTCTCTCTCGAAGAACTATCATACATACGATAGTTACAAATACTAGTTGGATAATAGTGTGCGAACATTATTACCCGATCGGGAACGGGGACCGTTACTTCCCTTAGATGTCGCTTTTTGTTGTCAGAGTTATAGGCGCATCGTTAATAATTCCGCTTCAATCGATTGTCTGGAGTTTGAATAGAATATCAGTTGCTCGCTTTACGTTTCACATCGCCACCTATCGGAAGCGTTTCATTATTATTTTTTGGACCATTGAAGCCATTGCACGCTCTAAACGCGAACTTCAATAATTGAGTGCTTCGTTTAGGAATTTTGTAACCTATTTTTTCAGAGTTAAAAGGTTATTACAATTTTTTAAATATAAAAGATAAGATACTGGAGGGTAATAAGGTTTAGCTATAAGGGATATTTGTAATAAAATTATATGTATTCAATTTAATTAATGTTTTTGTATGTTAAGCGCTATTTAAAGACACTACCTATAATATATCAACAAAGAATAGTATTAAGATTTACTAAAAATAAAAATTTGAAAAAAGTTAATCCTGCAGGTTATCAATAGAATTTTCCGCGAAAAAAATTTTTTATACAAAATTTTGAGGTAAAAATCTGATAGTGTTAAGAAAAAATTCTTATAATCAAAAAGAAGTTTTTTGAGCATAAAAAAATAAAATTTCTTTTTAAGAAACAATCTGACACGAAATTTTGAAGTTATGTTAAAAAAAAAAACCCTCTAGTTCAATTTTTTTCGACAACAGGAGAATCATAAATTTTATTGGTCAAAAAATATTGTTTAAATAGTTTGATAAATAATAAAAAAAAACACAATGTCATTGAAATTATATTTTTTTATTTTGAGAATTTAAAATAATTGTTTTGTGTTGTACAATGTATTAGGATTAAAGATACAATAACTTGTCCGTTCAATTTTTTGATTTGATTTGAAATATAATTTGGAATAATTTTATTAAAATATTAGGCGCGCAGTAGCCTATCGGATCCGGCCCTTGCTACCAAAGCATTGGACCGGGTTCGAGTCCGGCGTACACCAATGAATATTTTCAATATTTAAGTGTATTATTCTGCACAGCCCAAGAAATACAAACGAGTTCCAATCTCAAAAGTTTACCCCCTACCGTAGTTGCTCATGACCTTAGTAGTTTATGCGACTTTAAACAAATTAAAAAAAAAAAAAAAAAAATTTTTATTAAAATCGCTGCCGTGTTGTATTTTTTTTTTTTCATATAACATGTAAAATTGAATGACTCAATTTAAACTTTATATGAGCCGCAATTATCGTGATTAACATTGACCAAAGGTATGGAAGTAAGATTATATTTTTGAATTATTTCATCTAGTTTGGGTCTGTACTTTTCGCAAAGTTCAAGAGTTTTTGCGAAATATGCAATCCACCCATCTCTAAAAAAAACGAAATTTATTTATGAAAATCGCAAAGTAAATTTTGAATTATATTGATTTCTTAGATTGAACTTACTCTATCTTATCTTTGCATCCCAAATAAATGAGGTAGTCACTCTTGGTGTCCAGTGTGGTGAAAGTTACTGGTGGCATAGTGCTGATGTTGTACGCTAATTCAATCTCCTGGTCCTTAATAGTCGCATCAGCAGTCAAAGATTCTCCATTACCACTTCGAAATATTCAAAGAAACAAATTAATATCATCATACATATAAAAACAGAGCATAGTCATAATTTGTAAAAGATATAATTACTTTTTTGAAACTAAAAATAAACGTGAATCCCAACTGTTGGAACTAGTGGGCACCAAATTTAGTCTAATACAATCTTTTGATTCGGGAAGTTTATTGGGACTGTCTACACATCCAAAATAATTTCCAAAAATCTAAAATAATTTTATTTTGTAAGGGCTATATAGAAGCTTCGTTGCAAAGATCAATGATTAATTATTGCGATGAATATAAAAAAATAAAATATAAAACAAACAAAAAGTACATGTCTTGTGACGTTCACTTTATTTTTTTGCACGCCTCATAGCGCGAAGCGCGTGAGGTTGTGCTTTACACTCGACTCGTTAATGTCAAGCAATTTTTAAAATTAGACGTAATTACTGCACAGAAAAAAAAATTTAGTCGAATCAAGTAAATAATTTTGAAGAATTTAATCTTCTTGACTTGAGTAGAAAAATTCTTAAACTAATAAATTTTTGTTGATTTAAGGAAATTTTATTTAATTCAAAAATTTTTCGTCTTGATTCAAGAGAATAAAATTTATTTTCACTTCCCGCCATTTTTATCTCAGATAAGAAAAGAAGAGCGCATGCAAGCAGGATAAAGCTTCGCGTTATGAGGCGTGCAAAAAAAGTAATAGGCTTACCTCAGAGACATTCACAGTCACTTTGTCTAATTGAATACTGGAACATGAAGAATGTTCTATTGCCACAGATCTTATTTGACCAAAAACGGCAGCCAAGAGGCAGCAGATAATTATGAAGTTCTTCATTTTTAATGATTCTTGCTAAGAAGTATCTTCAAAATTGTACTATGGCTTTAAAATTCGTCATTTATATACGAAAATTCGCTAGGCGCAGAAGGGGAGTTAAGAATTCGATTGGTCAAAAAGAAACATTCGATAGAGTAGTTTCGGTGAATTACGAAAAAAACAAAACAATTAAAATTATATATCTTTTTTTTCTATTTCTTTATTTGAAGAACATGGAGCAATTCCATTAATCGAAAAATAATTAAGTTTTAGAGTTAATTTCGATAATTGACACAAAAATAAAGTAATTAATATCTTATTTCGTGACATATTATTTTTTACTCAGTTGTTTAACTTTAAAAGAATTGTTTTTCTGTTCTTTTTTTATGATTGTGCAAGATAATAATAATAATCTGCAATTTTTACGTTCAAAAATAAATTTTTATCACTAAAAATTTATCTACAGTTTTTATTTCGTAATTTTTACCTATAACATGAAATAATAGCAGAAATAATAATAAAAAATAATTCAATTACTTTTTTTTTATTTTTTATTCTTGAGTTAATAGTTCCTTATCTAAAAAAAGAGATTTTAGTACTTCTTTAATTATTTTGCTTAATAATAAAAATAAATTTCACTTAATTGAATAATTTTTCTGCTTGGTTTAATATTTTCAAACTTTTCAAAATGTTGCTCTTTTTATTTCATTAATTATTTATTAATTAAAATTCTAATTATTTTTTCTTACAAGCTATCACTATAACAATAAAAAAAGAGCGTTAATTGAAGATTAATTCTCTTAAATCCAGAAAATTTTTTAATTACCGTAAATTAACGTCTAAACATCACTCGAAGCGTCAATTTACCGGAAAATAAATAAGTAACTAAACTTAATATCACAAATTTTCAAAATTATGAGAAGTTATTATTCCCAGCTCTATTTTTTATTAATCTTGTCTTATGTTATTATCATTATCCTGCATTGTCCCCTATAATAATAATTTAAGGCATTTAATTTTATCATTGGTTTAGATTCAACAATCTCAGGCTCAGTTGAAAAGAATCAAAACAAGCGCGTATTATATTTTGGTGTTGAGCGTAAGTATAAGTATAAGTATAAGTGTAGAATTTGAATCATTGGAGATGATATCGGACGAAATAGAACGATTCGACTTATACTAGTTTGGAAGAAGCGAGGGTCATTCTCATAGTCCGAAACTGGTGCCGCAAATGACAGTAATATTGCTGGGTTGCGGTTTTGAGCACCACAGACTGATTATAGCCCACTTCCGACGCGTAAACAACGGTTTGTAAAAGAAGGAGTCGGTCCCATCGCCGAATTCGCGTTACATATATATTTCAAGTGCATGAGAACCAAAAAAGTTCTTTTTTTATATAGATAAATTTTGTGGTTGTATTGTCATGTCTAATATCATAATCTGATATATATATACATGCTCAGTAAATAATAAAAATGTCAAAGCACCTGGATAGAAAATGAGTGTGACTCGATACATATTTTGGGAATCGTTTTGCCGCCAATTAGAAGCATTACTGGTGTGCAGTTGAAATTTAAACGGCAGATCGAGGATTTGAGCTCATTTAGTTCAGTGTTGGGGCAGCTGCATGATCGGCCCTAAAGGATTCACTGATATATAAAAGGCATGCGTGTACACATGGCCCGTGCCGGGTTTACAGGGCTTTCAGGATCAAAACGACTTACACTTAATATAACGAGCAGTCTGTACGCAGTTAGTATAACTCAGTCGTATAAAATATGTAGCATTATGAATTGTCTTTAATTCCGTTTTTGAGGATTCTGCAACGTGTAATTTTTGTGGTGAGTTCTTCGTGAACGATAAATTGTACCTACCCTTTCTGTTTTCCTTAAGCTGCCTAATTAAGATACGACATATGTCCTCAGTGGTTCTCAATTATTTTGAATATGTTTTACAGTTTGGAGGACTTTCTTCACTCAATCAAATTTGATTTGTGGCATAAATGTACATTGAAAAAAAAATTATAGACTTGGACCAAAAGAATAATTTTTGAACGAATAAAATTATTTTGAGTCAGCTATAAGTAAGTTTTGCTTACATGGCTGCTCAAAGGACAAAAAATGTCTCCGTCAGCCGAAAAAAATTAATTATAATTAAACAAAATAATATTTTATTGCAATTTTAAGTCTGCAATTTCTTATAGAACAGATGAAGATATTAAAAAATTAATTTAAGAACCAAAATCATATAGCAGACCAAATAATTTATGTTTTTCTTTTTATTTATTTTAATTTTTGTAAATTGAAATAAATAAAAAGAAAAACATAAATTGTTTGGTCTACCATATCCTGATTTTGGTTCTTAGAAATTTAATTTAGTTGAAAAATTGATGCTTTTAAAGTTGTTCTGTTTACTCTTCGATAAAACTTTTTAAAATCTATATCATAAGTCATTATAATAACTTTTTCTTGTAAAAAAAGCAATTAATCAATTTAAATTCTGATACGATGAAAAAAACAAATTCTTGACTGGAGGGTAAATTTTTTTAGCTCAAGAAAATATCTAGAAAGATTGAAAATTTTTTGAACAAAGTCAAATTTTTTTGAGCCAAGAAAATTTCTTCTTGCTCCAAAATATTTTTTGTCTTCCTTAAAATTTTCTGGATGCAAAAAGTTTGTTTTTCTGTGTAATTATTACATTTATATGATGTACACGATTATGTCAGGTATGATTTAATATTAATTTTCAATATGTTGAGATGTTAATTTTTTATTTTAATTTTTAATCAAAATTTGGTTCTTAATATTATCATCAGCAGACAAAAATCAAAAATTGGAATTTTTTCTGAATATGCTCATTAAACTTAAATTTTACAACTTCCGTTTATTGAATCAGTGTTATTTTTAACGATCAAATGAGTTTTTGTAGCCTTATCAATAGCATAGAATTAAAGACAGTAAAATAAAGCTATAATTGAACTTAACTTTATGTATTTCTGCAAGTTTTTTGCAAGTGTCTGTTTAAACTATCAGTGATTAAATTTTATGATAATCTACTTCTCCAATCCCGATCATTATTCAATAGATACATTTAATAAAAATGTAATTAACAGTTATTACTGAAATTCTGATACAATTATATGCAATCAACAATTATTAAAGAATTTAAATGAAAGAAAATCTCTAAAATGACAGGCCAATGTATGAATAAATGAACATTGCAGCAATAGAAGAATTGAAATTGAAACAGTTACGGTTGATAAAATAGCCTGTACAAATGAGAAAGAAAATAAAATAAAGAAGAGAGAAACAAATGTGCGCCAACGCCAAGCACGTCCCCTTCATATTCAGTTCTCTGTAATTTTACACTAATCCTCTGGCTCGCAGAGAAGAAAATATTATCCCTTTGCCAATTGCAATATAATCTTTCTATCTATTACAGCCACTCATATATAAGCGCTCCTAGTAGTATTAAACATTACATATATATACTTATATCGTGGTCGCATACCGGCATAACCTCTATTCTACAAACCGACATACCGAACGTAAAAACTGAACATATTTCCGTAAATACTAACACAGAAGTGGAAATCGGTAATAGTAATGTCAAATATTATTCATTTTTTGAGCTGTTTATAAAACTAATTTCATTTAAATTATTTTTTTGTTCGATGTCGCTGCAGCCGCACGAAAGTCATATTAAAAACCAGTTACTGTCGTCAAAAGCACAAACACGGACCAAACGTATAATATATAATCCTTATTCGCTTTTACATCCATGTGTCATTCTCTTTCCTTCTTTTCGAATTATTCTACTCCAATGATCGCTATCCACATACATACTAAATACGATCCTATATGTACACACTCATACGGATATATGTACTTATTATACCATATATTTATCAAACATTTCGATCTTTAGTTGCGTGTTAACGTCCACGTAATCGTTCCCCAATGGAGAATCGTTTTATCATGATGCAAAAAAAAACTAGAAATAAATCGTTAACAATTACTCAAGTATTCTTGTAAATCGGTTTCATTTAAATTCGGTGAAAAAAATTTTGCCGGAATAATTCTTTTTATTTGTTTAAATTTTGAGTTTACATTTTTTAAGAAAAATTAAATTATTTCTTCACTCTAATGGATTTTATCTTTAGATTTAATAAAAATGTAACTATTTTTAATTGTATTTGCCTTCTCAAAGGAACATTTGAAAGCTTTCCTATTTTCTGACTTAATTCGTCGGGATTAAATGTTTATTCGGCTCAAAAGTTTGTATTTTTAATTATTTATTCAAAAGCGTCCAAAATTTTTAACAGATTTTAATGAAATTCAACATATTCATCCTTTGGATAATTTTTTAGGTCAATTTCTAATAAGAAAGCCCAAAATCAGTGGATTAGTTTAAAAATTACAATAATGCAAATTTCTAAGCCAAAAATTGATGATACTCAAGTTAGCCGACGTTTTTAATTTTTTGATTTTTTTTTAATAATTAAATAAGAAAAAAAAATATTTTCTAAAAATTGCACTTACAATTTTTCAAGTTTTTAACAAATGACAATTTTCTTTTTTTTTTGTAGTCATTTTTTCAATAAAAAAAATTTTTTTCATTTTTAAATGTCGGGTAACTTTTTTTATTAAAAAAATTTCAATTAAACAATTAAAAAAAAAATTCACATTGTAAAAAACTTGAAAAACTATAAGTTCACATAGTAAAAAACTTGAAAAACTATAAGTGCAATTTTTTAGAAATAACTTTTTAGTTGTAATTTAATTAATAAAAAAAATCAAAAATTTTTAGACGTCTGCTACCTTCAGTGTCATAAATTGACAAAAAATTCTGCAAGTTTTTTTACACTGAAAAAAATAAAAATAAATTAACTTTAAAAGAAAAAAGAAAAATTCTTCAGTCAGAAAATTTAATAAAATATTAAAAATTTCAAATTTTAAACTTCAAAAAAATTTGTTGATAAAATTAAATTCTACTTACTTTTTTCCTTAAACTTCCGTCCATTATTCTTTAAAACAAAAATTTCCTTGAAGTTACTAAAGGCTTGTAACTTCCGTAGCTCATAACGTGAGAAATAGCATCTTGATGAGAAATGGATGTTAATCCTTTTAACCACAGAAACGTTAAGTCCTTTAAATAGCTAATTCGTTATCCTTTATTTACCCAACAAGCTAAAGATTTACGGTCAATTTGTCGGTTTGTTCATTCATTCATTCATTCATTTATCCGTCCATTCATTATGAGGATAATAGTTTCTAAAGTTTTCTCGGTGTGTCTTTATGATTACCAAGAGATCCTGGCACACTATATATAGTATATACTATAGTTATTCTGTTATTTACAAGGACTGGTTTCGATGGAGACTTTTCTCGCTCGAATTGCAATCTGTCATTGATTCGCAACGGCCCTGCCGCAACTTTTAGCCTTTACTTAACAATCCAACAGTCTAAGCAGCAGAGACCTTTCCTTCGAAATTTATTACAGTCTCATCCTCGAACAAGAATTAAAGTACCTATTTATTTATTTATTCATTTTCTTATTCTTATACACACAAAGACAGACAACCATGGTACATAATAGTATATTTAAGCCTGTGGTTTTATCTCGTGTTGGCGCGTCCAATCTACGAGACTACGACTCAATTATTCACGTTTGACTATCAAACATTTTCCTTATCCTCAACTTTGTTGAGGTTATTTAACTCAATTCTAAGCTAGAGCCAGGTGAGATAGAGCTATAAAAATAACATTTTAAATCTCTAGGTAAAGTATTATGCTAATAGATTATAATCGAGTGAGACACCTCGACGACGTTTGGGCACTCGGTTCGTCGCCCAGATGAAAGTTTGATTCAACGGTCCAGTCTGGTATGCCAGAGACAGACCGGATAACGACTAGTATATAATACCCACAAGGATCACCATTATCTCACGACAGTCAATCTATATCCGTTCATTTATTATTTATTTTTATTATGTTATTTATAAATTGTCCAAAAAAAATTTAACATCGATCGGTGAAGGATTTCTCGCTTGGCTAGATGCGAGATTCCACATTTTTATTTTGGGTTAACACGGCTTAATATTTTAACTTGTTTTTAAAATTAGCTGAGATTGTATTTTAATGATTAAATTGAATTAATAAAGATGTGAATTAATTACAAACAGTTATCATATATTTACAGTCGTTTATTCTAACAAAAATAGTATTTATTTATTCATTGAGATAATTGATCATATACTCAACGATCTTTGATGTGGAGAAACTAAACTACCGTTATTATGATGAAAAATGTTCATATTTAAACGATCATATATATGATTCATTTATCAAATTTTGTAATTTTGTAAAATTACATATGATTTATATACTACCACATATCACATATATGATCATGTTTAACATTATGTGATTTAGATAAACCACATATGATTCATATACGATTTATAAATTGTAAGATGATCACGTATGACATCATATAATCTATATTATTAAGAGAATAAGCAACATTTTGTCAGTGTATTTATATGATAAAGTGGGTTTTTATGATTAAATTTGGTATCGTTGGAAAATTCTTGCCCTGAAGTTGTGCCTTTTCAAGGTTTCATATCATTCTTACCAATAGTCAATTTATGATGATAAATATTTAGGTTGCATTCAAAAATGCTCTATCTCTAGATACATATTTAAAAAATGACCTTGTATCTCGTGAACTATTGACATTTTTAAAGATATAACCTCATCCTGATGTTACACTCATCAAGACCTTTCATTTGAGTACCCACATCAATTTTTTATATATTTATATATATTATATATATGTATATATGAAAAATATATCAAAATGCATGTGGGTACTCAAATTAAAGCTCTTGATGAGTGTAATATCGCGATGAGCTTATAAAAAATTTAACCCTTACTATCGAATTATTTTTAAGATAATCAAAAATTACTTTTAATTTCCAAAAAAAAATTTTTCTATCCTATTTTAACATTGAGAACTGTCTTTTTTTACAAGCAAATCTTTTTACAAGCAAAGGATGAAAATCCTCTCGAAAATATTCCAGAGGGAGTTTTGAAAAAAAAAATGGTCGATTTTTTTGAACCGGTCTAATTTATACGTAATATTTCTTGCAACTTTGTCGGCGTGCGTCGGTAGCAATGATATTGGATTCGCGGATGATTGTCCCTGACCGCAAAGAATTTGTCGGACCCTGAGAGAATGATCCTCATTTTGCAGATGCCTTATTTGGTTAATGATTAATTCTAACGGAGCAAACTACACCATACAATGCGTTCTTCCTTCTGGATTCGCTTTGAGATAGTAAAGCGTATGAAGAAAAGATCAAGATGAGGTTAGAGCCAGAGGGGGCAGGATCAAAAGATCAGCATAAACGATCCAATCAGTCGAGTAATTCACGGTGATTGCGCGAAATTTGTGAGCCTGTCTATCTTGCAGCTACCGTGCGCATCACCGGTACATAAATAAGAATGTTATAATATTGGAATGTTATAAAATATCTAATGTCAAAAGGACAGACGATAGATGTGTGTCCCATCGTAATTATTAATTATTGTTATTATTATTATAATCATAAATGAGAAAAAATTGGCAGCAAGATGGAGATTTTTTGTCGTTAATTTTATAATCAAGTCGATGGTCTTAAAACATGAATTAAAATAAAAAAAAGCCGTGGATTGAAAGACAAAGAAGGAGAGTGGAAGCCTCTTATGAAATCCCAATGGCTCATCCTGTTGGAAAAGATGCTGGAGACCTCCCACGTGGTGGGTAACTCGATACATAGAGAGTTGAACTGGGTGACGATCCCCATCGCTAATTGACCGTGCCCGGACTGAAGCGATGATCTTAAAGCGTTCCACGACTGGTATAATCATTCGGGACGTGGGACACTGTATCATCCTAATTTAATAACTCGAGCCCTTATAATCGGTAACTTGAGATACGTGCTGTCTTTTCTACATTCTAGAAAATAGTCCCCGAGGTACTCAATATAATTTAATTTGTTATTTTAAAAAGAACTACAACTGTTACTAGTTTATTTGCTCTAACTCAGCCCGGACCTTAATCGCTTTTATTTAGGTAACTATCTGAGTTATCAAGCTACTGGTCTTATTGTTTTTTGTTTCGCTTACGGATTTTTGAGGTTGAAAAACTAATCAAATATTCATCTGATCAGATATGGTTGAATGTATGTGATTTTATACACGGAAAAAAGTAAACTGTAATAAATAACAGTCGATTTATAATAAGTATTAATGATCAACTGCTAAAAATTACCATTTCAAACAGTTAAAGTCGTGATTTTATTATTCACTTTATGATATTTACCATTTAAACGTTACAATTAACTCTTTACATGGAAAAAAATACTATTTCAAACAGTAATATTCGCTATGTAGATGTCTTAAATGTTAAAGTATAATAAATAAGAATTCAGACTTTGATATTTATCATTTGGTACCTAAAAAATGATCGCAATGATATGTAAAAAGTATAAAATAAAGTTAGTAAATTTCTAATACAAGCAACGTCAATATTTACAAAGTAAAATGGTAAATTTTAAACGCAACGCTAAAAATCAAACTGTAATTATTGACTTGCTTGGACTGGTAAAATGTATATTTTAAAAGTATAATTTTTACTGTTTCAAATGGTAAATTCTCCTAGAGTGAAATCCCCTTCTCTTTGAAACCATCTGAGTTCCCCTTCTCCTCATAATATCGACTATATATTGAAATGGCACTTTTTACTGTTTGAAACTGTAATTTTTTAAGATGAAAGAGTTGTTATTTACTATAGTGACAGTTACTAATCACTTATTTTGGATATTAAATTTCAAATTGTGGCTTTTATACTTTCTACATTAATTTTTGTAATATTTATATTTTTGCCACCCCGATGTCCGCTTTACTGTTTGAAACTATAATAAAAATTAACCGGAATCCGAGTGAATATTACAGTTCACTTTTTTCCATATATGGACTAGCAACCTCGCAAAATTCATTTACAAAAAAATTAAATGATATTTTTTATATTCTTTTTTTTCAGTTTAAAAATTCTCTAATTAATTATAATTAAATTAAAAATCTTTACATTGTAATTACTAAAATTTTCTTATAAAAAATTGTTTTTATTTTTTAAAAATTTGATATTTTAAAAAAATTCCCAAGTTGTTGCCACAGATTAGAAAGAAATAAATAAAAAAAAAAAATCAATATCTAAATTACAACTTTTAAATTTATGTCCAAGTTCCTCAATAAATTCCCGCCATAATACACATTCGCGCCAATAAGGAGCGAACAAGTGATTAAGCTTGAGAAAATCAGTCAGAAATATCTCTTGTGCGTCGTAAAACGCACCTAACACTTTGCATTATGGAAGTGCAAAAATCATCGATGTAATGAGAAAAATAATAACAATAATAAAGATAAAAGTTAACGTTAATGCGCGTCAGAGTTTACATTTATCATTTAATTAAAGCTCCAAGTTTATGCGGTTTCTAATTTACTGGGTATAGAGGAAAGATTATAAATAGCCGCCGAGCTAAGAGGTTATACATTAAATAGTTATTGTTATTGTAATCGTCAAGTATTATTAATATTACTTAGTAGCAGGAGATGTGTACTTGAGTAGCAGTTTTATAAGCAGGTGCACTGCACCAGGGAAAATGTCAATTATAGGGAGCATGTGGGAATTCATAAATAAATATACTTTGTTGCTTCTCTGTTGTTGCAATTTCTCTGTAACGAGAGTTCAAGTTGGGCTCTTGACTGGTTGCTCCCATTTAACGACATCCAGTAACGAGTCTTAAGTATATACAACTGAATAAGGAACATAATGACCGATTATTTTAATGTTGCCTTTTTTCTTTCACTCGATTCTTCTCAACATTTTCATTTTATTTTTATTACTGGAATTATTATCACTGTACACCTATTTTATTATTTATTATATTATAAACTTCAGTATGTACGCTCCTGCATCCCTCGCCTCTTCATGTGCTTTATTATTTCCAAGAATTACATTTATTACTTTTATAAAAATTTCATTAGAAATTGTTTTATAAACAAACAAAATTAGCTTCTTGTTTAAAAGCTTGTTTGAGGCAAAACACGCGGAAGAAATTTTTTATAAGACTAGTTTTTATTTTGGACTTTATGAGAATAAAAAATTATTTTTTATTTTGTAAATTTCCTATTAAAAAATCTATAAATCCATTACTATGTAGTGTAAGACAAAAATTTGTTTAGTAATTAATAAAATTAAAATTTAGAAAATTTTCTTACAATTAATTTTTAACAATATTATAAAATTAATAAAAATACACTTAAATTTTTTTTTTTATTTATTTTGACGGTCACTTGATTTTTTGGCATGAAAAATCAAAAAGTTAAAATTTTAAAACACAATTTTTAATTATTTTAATTCACGGCAAATTTTAAATAATAGTTATTAATATTCGTAAAAATGAATTTTTAAATTAGTTAAGAAGATTTTTTTACAATTAATTTTTAACAATATTACTAAATTAATAAAAATACACTACTCACAAAAATTTAGGGAATATTTCTAAAAAATCATGACCTCAAATCTAAAAACTAGAGTCTTGGAGGTTTAAGGAAATCCTTTCGCTCCAGTTGAGTCAAAACAATTGTAGTAGTCAATATACGATAAATTAAAATAAAAAACCCATAAAAATTCCTAAAATTAAATAATAAATAGTATATGAGGCATTAATCGTTGAAATTTTAAAAATAAAAAAAAAAATAGTTAAATACAGAAATTAATTTGACTCTTTCAAATCAGCTGCTAGTAACCTGTCCGTGATTTGGCAACGCTGTACTTCGGTTGTTTACATTTTCATTTGCACATTATAACCTTAAACACGTTTAAGTTTTTGCAGTCAGTGTAAATAAATAAATTAGTTTGAATTTATTGAATTATTGAATGGTCTGAAGCTCGCGCGCTACGCAACGTTGCCTAATATTTTGACTCCATATTAATGTAGGTTACTTGAGAATTTTTTGTGATTTTTAAATATTAATTTCTCAATAAATATCTCGGTAACTGATATATTTTATTGCAAAAAAAGAAACCTGAATATTTCGAAAATCTAATTTTTAGTTTTTTTTTTACTTCATCTAATCCATGACTGATAGTATAATTCGAGAAATACTGCAAATGTCTGACTTTCTCGTAAGCCTCTGAACAAATACTAACATTTAAAAATTTTATTTTTTCAAAAATTTGTCCGGTAAAGTATAATTTAAACCTCACTATTAGACAAATAAGGACTTCAACTATTAGAAAAAAATTTAATTTACTCATAATCTAATATTTTTTATTTTACATTGGCGGCGAAAGGACCTCCTTAAAATGCATTTTTTATTTTTGCGATACGATTATTTTCCGCTGAAATACAACCCGTTAAAAATCTAAGAAAAATTTGCATTTTTTTCCCTTAATTTTTGTGAGTAGTGTAATAAAAATTTTTTTATTTAGTTTGACGGTCATCTAATTTTTTGGAATTAAAAATAATAGTTATTAAAATTCTTAATGAATTTTTAAATTAGTTACATAATTTTTTATATAAGTAAAAATTTAATGTCTGATAGCAATTATCAGTATTTTTTTTTTCAAAATTCTCTAAATAAAAACACCAAAAAAAAAATTTTTTTAAATAAAAAAATTAAAAATTTCAAAAATTATTTTAAAGAGTAATTTTATTCTAAACCGTGAAACAAAACAATTACAGTAATTTTTTAAATTTCCTTTTCGATTAAATCCGATTTTCCACTTTTTATTTTTATTACCTGGTTTTTATTCGAAACTCAGATGCATTAACATTTAAACTTACTGCGAATTCAGTCAGAGGATTGCCGTGCATAAAAGAAACCCCGCGGCCTCGCGAGAGCCTCCTGGGCGAGATGGATTTGTGGCAAAGTTGGCGCGGAACGACGGCAATTAATAGTGAGCTATAGGGTGCCCAAGAAAGTTTAATAAAACGGCTGAAACTGTGGCTTTGGCGGCACTCTTGCCGAGTCATTAGGAGGAAACGGAGGGGGATAAGAGAAGAGGCCGGAGGATTGAGGGTGGGTACAGGCTCCCCCGCTTCGGGGCTTGCACCGTGTTTATATGGATGGAACCAGAGTTGAGGTATAAGGTTTAGGTATAAACCTTATATGAACATTGTATTGTATTGTACAATCTCGTGCGTTACCAGTTGAATCGGCAGCATGAATGCTATGTGCAGGAAGAGTAGAACCAGAGGCAACCTTGCGTTTCACCGCAGCTGCGTTACTATACCGGCACGAGCGAAATAATATAATTTATAATTGCCTCTGATTGCCGCATTCAACAAACAGACCGACTTATCCTCGGTCTTTTATTTTCATTTGTACTTACATTCATATTCCGAGGATTTCTTGTCTACACAACAACAACAACACAACAAATACTAGCGTTTACCAGTTTACCCGTTTTTACGTCCAGCGCGATGATAATTTCTTCTGGAATATAAATAACAAGAATTTATTAGCAATAAAAGAATGCATGTAAGCAAGGATGCCGATGTTATTACGGCAGCTCGTTTGTTAATAAAGGTAATTAAGTTTTTACATTCTCACACCGACATCACACCCCCGCATCATAATTCTGACGTTGTAATTCTCAGTGTTGCTTTTATGGATGATGGATGGTCTGCAAATGCGATCACCTCTGCCACCGTCTAACTACTTATGCTGCGTTATACACGCATCAACATCTTATGTTTCTGCTGCTGTTGGTCAGCTCTGCCAAATAAAACCTAGAACCGATGAAAAATTAACTTCTCGAGACACTTTTTTGCTCACACTCTTGCTTTTAATTCTCCTGGTCCTTGTTTTTGTGAAGAAACCTTTTTTATTTAACGGACCATTAATATACTCGAGTCGGACTTGAAAATTTGCGATTGCTACTAGACTGTAGCATCATTTTTAAAGAGAGATGCTAATCTTTAGTGATGTGAAATTGGTACGTGGAAAAATTAAGAAGAGAAATGGAAAATTTTTATTTGTACTTTAGACTGATTGAAAAAATTCCCGTGAAGAAAATTTTTGATATTGCATGATATAAATATGATAGAATTTATCTGACTTGATAAGTCCTGATCTAGTTGCAAATGCCCATAGGTAATTTTTGGACTAAATAGAGTGTTGTAAATCTCCGACAGAGGGCACATGATCGCTGAATCGTCTCTTTACAAGAAAGTTAAATCTGAGGTCTTAACTTTTGAAAAGAAAATTACAAAAGGTCACACACTAGAAATTCTAAGTAATATATGTAACATTGAATATAATCCATGGAACAAATACAAAGTTCCTCATCAAATGCTAATTAAAAAGAAATAAGCCGAAGGGCTACCATTGTTTATGTATATAGTTTATTTAGTAAGTAAGGCAATAAACAAAGATTAATTTAGGTTTTGACAAAAAATTTTTCCTAAAAACAAAATAAATATTGAATCAAAAATAACATACTCTTTACAAATATATGTAATGTAAATTTTATTATAAATAAAGTCCATTAGGACAGGAATTATAAAGCAACAATATTATATACAAAACTTGTAACTGTAGATATATTAATAAAGATTCTTTGAACAACAACAACAACAACAGAAGGTCACATATCTTTAAATTAAAAGAAAAATCTCTTAATGTCACTCAGATTTTAAAGAAATATCATCAATGCATTACGACCTGGCAAAAATTCGATGATTTGGCCAAAACACTGATAGAAACATTAATTTAAATTCTTCAACATGATTTTACTAGTTGTAAATTCCTTCTCTTTCATAAAATAGACAAAATTTTTTAGTTATTGACTTTTTTAACGTTTTTAAAATTGTACCTACGGAAAATAAAAATTTTCTAATTTTTTAACACAAATATTTCAGAAACAAACAATTATGCAGACTTTGTTTATATTGAGCATATATCACTCACTTAGCCCCTTATCTGATGAATTACGCTGTCAAAGTCCTTCCTCAACTTATTGAAGAAACATAAGGAAGATTATTGATTATTAAAAACAAATCAAAGTCTAAAAATAAATCAGAGGACAGTTGGAAATAAAAAATCGTAATAAGAGGACAGTTGGGTGGATGGGCATGATCGGATCAGCGAGGCGCGAAGGTATCGGTTAAGATACGGAATGCGGTTCCGCAGCTTTTATACTTTGTAACTGATCGTTCGAATCACCTCGTCCTCTCTCTCGGTTTTATTATTCTTGCTTGCGCAATTTTAGTCCTGGGGCTCGAGCATAAGTCGTTTGAGCTTAGGTCACATCAGTTACACGATACACGTCTCGCTTGCTCGTTTCGCGTGTCCTCTGCTCCTGTCTTCTCTTCATCCTTTCTTCTTCTTCTTCTTCTTCTTCTTCCTTTTGGACTCAGTCCAACTTCTTGTTCTTCTTAGTCTTCTTGGTCTTCTTTACTCCACTTATGAGTTTAAGTTATAATTTCTCTCTTGCTCGTGACATCTATACACTGAGTGTCCACGCGGCAGGCTTCAGACCACAGAGCCTAACGTTCCCATATGTATCGTGTGTTGCATATTTTGTGGGGTAGACAATTTTCTCCGAGATCCAGCTCAGTAACGATCATTACCTCACATTTTTATTTTAATCTGTACCTAAAAAAAAATCTATTGTGAGATGATACTGTTAAGTAGTAGTCATTAAAAATAATTCAATAAAATTTTGATCAAATTTTCTGCAGTTCTATTTTTAATTTTACAAAAATAAAATTTTATAAAATGAAAAATTTTAAACAATTATTTCTTCTTTCATTTTAATCTTCAAATTTATTCTAAAAATTATTTCATTAATTTTAAAAAGAAGAAATAAATTAAACATGATAGATAAATATAAATTTATTTAAAAAATATACTTTAATCAGGAAAAATTAATTTAAAAAAATTATTTTGAAGTTTTTTCGTGATTCAAAATTTATTTTTTTAAAAATTGATTTCTTAGCTTTAGAAAAATTCTACAATTTCAATGAAGAATATATTATTTTTAATGGATACAATTAAATTAAACATTAAAAAATATAATTTTTTTAAATTAATAATAGTTAAAATAAATTTTTCTTCATTTAAAAATTTTTCTTCTTAGCTTATAAGGATCTAATTAGTCAAAAATGATATTTTTCTTTAAGATTTTTCCTCTTGAATTAAGTTAATTTGCTTAATTAATGTAGCGTAGTGAAATTTTATTCAATTTTTTGATTCAATTTGTTAATTTTTAAATTAATTCAAATTGACTCTAAAAAAAATGAGATTTTTCTTGAATGAAGTAGTTTTTCTTCACTAACGTATTGCATTGCAGACAGACTAAAAGAAGAAAAAAAAACCTTTAAACAACCAATATCTAGATAGCTGGAGATTATATACGTTTACCTTGCATTAATCATGTCGTTTTATAGGTAATATAATCCGTCGTCCTTCTCAATACATCTAGTTTGAAAGATTCGTAATTCTGCAATTGATCCATGAATTGATACTCATACACTACATATTCTATCATTGGTATTAAAATTAAAAACATGCGCAACTGAGTAATACGATACATATTTACAGTGATCTAACCACTTTGATCAATAATACACTTTTTCTCAATGCCTACTACCCGTGGAATCTTTCATTTTTTCTTATCACCGTCGATAGCCGCTTACAACCAATATCATGTTGCAATTTAATTTCTTTACATGACAACTTATCCCGTGTATATTGATAATTCATCATAATATATAAATAAATAAAATACTCTTATGATTGCGGGTTGTTCTTAAGTATTAAGAGCAGCATCATCTTCTATTCACCGGTTTCTTCATCATTTTGCTGACACACAATACTCGAGTGGTTAACTTCGTACATGCTCCATCGGCTCCGATCAAATTTGAGAAAAGTATCTATATATATATATATATAGATTATTTAATTAATCTATCTAATTTAATTTTCAGTTGAACGTCACATTTATAAAGGAAAATTTTTTTATTTATAGATATGAATTTGTAAAAATTACATTATTAAATAATTTTAGATTTACAGGAATGGATTTATGAAAATACTATAGCCAGAAAAAAAAATTTTACAGAGAAAAAAATTAACTTGGTAGAAGAAAATAATTTTGAAGAAATTTATCATTTTTATTTAAGTAGAAAAATTCTTAAATAAAAAATTTTTTTTGGTTTAAGTATACTTGATTCAAGAATTTTTTGTTTTAATTAATGTTTATTTTTTTTTACTGTATAAAATTATATCAATTGTATAAATTATATAAAATAATTAATTAAAAAAAATTTCTAATCTAAAAAGAAAAATTATTTATTTATTTTTTTATTAATGAAAAAGTTTATTGATGTTACAAGAATTTTTTGTTTTGATTAAAGTTAATTTTTTTTTACTCTATAAAATTATATAAGAAGTTTAGCAATATAAAATTTTATAAAGGTTCAATTTAATGCATTTTTGAATGTAAAATTAATCAATTTTCTATTGCTCAATTAAAATAATTTTCCATATGCTAAATTTACATTTTTTACAATGTAAAATTTGCATTTTTTCTAAAAATTATATTTACAAAAAAGTTTAAGTTTTAACAGAAGAAAAAACAGTAAATTTGACAGATTTTTTAGTAATTTTGACAGTAATTTTTTACCCACGTAAATTTGAATGATGAATGATTGAAAGCAACACCACGAAGAGCAATCTTGAATATCCTAAAAAATTTCAATATCCATCAAGATGGAATTAAGATATAATAAAAGTATCTACACATGATTATTGAACCCCACACAAAACCAAGAAATAATAACAAAAAGTAAAATTTTACATTGCGCATTCCCCATGCATATCTATATCTATATTATATATATATATCGATAAAGTACTCAAGAAATAATATAAAGAGAGTAATATTTATTGTGGTGGCAAAAATATGATGGCCACAGAGCAAACGTCGGTCGGCCGCAATCTTCGGGCAATTTCCTTTACACTGACCAATCTACCTTATGCTGAGTAAACATAAAAATAAAATAAGTGTATAAATTCTTAGTATGTATATTCTGCTTCAGATCGAAAAGATAATACCGAACAATATTACTAAAAAAACAACAAGTAATAACCTTAAATAAAATAACAACGATATTTACCAGTAATGTAGGTGGTTTTTTTTTCGGTAGCAATCCGTAAAAACAATCTACTCTTTCGATAATAGAATTCCAAGGCAATTGTTTCAATATATTCTTCCCTTGTGGGAAGAAGACGTGATAAACGCCTAAATGGTTCCTGCTGGAATTATTATTATTGCTAAAATATCTTTAGATAATTTAAATCCCCATTTTTTACAAAACATTAAGAGAAGCTTGGTTATTTTTTTCATCCGCGATATCAAGGATCATCGGATCGAAGAGAGAAAAGAAGGTACGGGTGAAGTTGGAGGTAACAAATGAGCTTTAGACAGCCGAGGTTCAAGGCGGTACTTTTGAAGGCCTTTTTCTTGGCTGCCGGGGGTCAAAACTGTCCAGTAGCAGCATTATCTTTCTCTTTCTTTCTTATATATTTATTATTGTATTATATTATATATTATATAGGTTTTTTTTCTAGCAGATACATGTGGTGGCTTATTCTTCTTCGGACCCTCGGCTGATCGAGTCCATTCCCCGGTACGGTACAGCTACATGCTTTAAGGCAACTGGAACTGGTAATGAATGAGACCGAACAATGGATTGACGTAGAACCCGTCATTTAAGACCGCGAGCGGGGTTAATGAGACTTCCCTTAGCTTCGATCGATCGTAATTACAGTTTGGTAGCTCTTCAGAGTGCCTTTTCATCCACTAAAACAAGTATTAATTATTATTTTATTTTATTAAACATTATTAATTAGTTAAAGTTTCGATTTTTTATTACAACAGTATATTTAAAATGTAATTAATTTAATATTTAGTTATTTACTTATTCAGTAGGATAGCAATAGAGTTAGAATTGGTATTAGTATTTATGACGATTATATATTGTAAATTAATATAAAGTTATGGATAATTAAATAACGGTAGAGCCACGAAGGTATAGTAAATTAGTATGTGGGGTCGGTAAATTCATTTGGATAGAGAGTTAAATCCCATTCGGGCGTGTTTCTAATCCTCGTGGCTGTCCACAAAGAGCTTCGGGTAATTAATTAGGTTTGACTTGCCGCACGTGAATTACTGAGCCAGAGAAATAGACTGAGAAGAGAGGAAGATGAAGACGAGGTTCAGAAGTGTTTCGGCGGAGGGACTACTCCATTAATTAATCCTAAGTTGCTCGAAATTCTGGAACTCTGTTGCTTTGATTTACCCACCTTTTAGAGTAAGTGACGTATATCATTATTTATCTTACGCTTTTATTTATGTTCAATTGGTTAAATTTTTTTTTTTCTGAAATTTTATTGGATTTTTAAGTTGAGTTGAAGGAGAAAAATTTTGCTGAAATCAATCTGAAGAAATAGACAATTATAGTCACTGAAGAAAATTTTTTTTTTATTAAAAAAAAAAAGATTTGTTTTATTGCAATGTGAAAATAAAAAAGAACATTAAGTGTCTTTAAGATTTAATAAGAAAAATATTTTTATTTATTTATTGAAATAGAAAATGTTCATTAATAAAGGATCTAAAAATAAACATAATGCACACAGTAAAAAATTTTACGACAAAAAAATTTTTTGTTAAATATTTAACACTTTTTTGTATTGATTTAACAAAATAAATGTTAAATTTACACATAAAAGTTGTTTTTGTTGTTGTGTTTATTAATATGCCAAGGTAATTAGCCGAATGACAAGAAATTTTACATAGTTGTGTTTACAATAATAGCATACAAAATTAATTTTTACATAACATAAGTGTAGATATGATAAATTATAAAACACATTACATGTTTTCGGTGTAAATTTAAAATTTAATGGCTTTTGGATCTAACTAAGAATAATTGCACAGATTTAATAATTTGTAATACAAAATATCAATAATCACTAGGCAAGCCAATTTAAAATAAAGAAGCTACTGAAAATCCAGTTCAAGTAGATAATTGAACATCTTTACTTTAAATACTTCTTAACTACTAGCATTTACAATTTCTGCAGTTAGATTTTGCCATAATCGTATTACAGTGACTACAAAAGAGTTTTCTCACAAAAGTGTTAAATATTTAATGCAAAAATTTTTAACACTAAATTTTTTGACGCAATGACTCAAAATTTTTTACTGTGCATGCGCTAAAAAAGGATTGAGAATAATTAAACATCGTATGTCACATTAAACAATTACTATACCCGCAAAAAAAAAATAAATTTTTTCTTGAGTCAAGAAATTTATTTTTCTATTCAATTGATATTTTCATCATAAAAATTTTTAAGTACACATCTGCAATACTCCTTCTTTACCAATTTTTTTTTTGCTTTACTCGCTTGAGAATTGATTTATTTTTATTAATGGTAATTATTGAGTGAAAATGTCCGACATGTTAACTTGAATATCACTATAAATTAATTAATCAGTAAAATTTTGAAAAAAACATCTGATTTTTTGAGTATAAATAAAATTTCTTCAACTATTACTAATTTTTTCTTAAATTTCATTGGTTATTGTTTCATTTTATTGTTTATTATTTTTAATAATTAATTAAGGGGCCAATTGAGCAGCTAACAAAACTGTTACAAACCTTCAAAACGTCTAGATTATGATAACCAAATTTTTTTACCCTTAAAAGACGGACAATGAAAAGAATTAAAAATAAATCACCTGTAACTAATTTATGGTAAGAATTGAAACTGCATTGACAAAGAGATGAATTTTGTGAATTGAGAGTAAATATAAATATATTGTTGCCATCTTCACATCTATATATATATATATCTATCTTTCTCTTAAAGCCATTTATTTTTATTTACGGAAGCATTCTCGTGGAGACAAAGTGCCTGCGCGACGCCGCGATAAAAGCGTTCGGGGGAAAAGCTCTTCTCGAGAATATAAATTCTTCCTGGAACGCCGCTGGTAACTCACTCTATATATCTGTCTTTATTTTTCAGCTAAAAAGACACGGGGTGGTTTAGTTTAATAGAGTACTGTGCTACATAGAGAACTGTCTCTTGTGCAGCAACAATAAAAATAACAACAACAACTGCTGCTTCTACGGGTGAATCCCAACAACAGAGAAGAGTACAGAGTATGCACAGAGCAGCCAAGAAGAATACTTGGTTTAAAATCGCGAGAGACCCAAAATGGCGGAGATTACGCGAAATTATGCAAATTCTGAGGCATTGTAAAGTGTGCGGGTGATGTTTTTCGTTTTATTGGTAAGCGCATGTCGCTGGTTATGTAGAATAAAAGAAAGAGAGAGAAAGAGTGACGGGTGCGATGCTCTATATACTTTTATATAGTGCCAGTGGTGGTGAGTATCCTCGCTCGTATAACCGAAACAAAAGCTTATATTAGCTAACGCAGAGACAAAGGGTACGTGTGGCCAGAGCCTCTGAATCTCTCTAGCTCTCCAGCTCTCTGGATCTCCACTCCGACTCTGACTCCCGGGGCACACATGCAACGGTTTTAACTGCTTCCCAAAGGCATTACTCTTACTCCCTTTCTTTTATTTTATTTCTTTATTCACTCAACACCATTCCACCCTAACTCATCCTCATTCTCATTCTCATTACTATTCCTCTTTCCTACTTTTCGTTTATGCATATTTTTATTTCATTTTAACTTTAGTTTATTGTTAGGACACCAATCATCACCAATCATCATGATATACTTAAAGTATCAGTACATTAAAAAAAAAATTAACTTAAGAAAATAATTTTGAAGAGGGTAATTGTCTTTAATCAAGACAAAAAATTCTTGAATCAAGTAAAATTTCTTTAAATCAAGAAGATTAAGTTCTTCAAAACTATATACTTGATTCAAAAACATTTTTTTTTTGTATAGGGCCTTACGGCTGCCCAATTTTAAAATACAGTGACTGACAATTTTAAGATTCTTAAAAATTTTTCTTATTAAAAAAAAGTTTGCCCGCCAAATTGATAAAAAATTTAATTTATGAATAGAAAATACTTGAATATAAATATTTTTAAGAAAAAATACTTGTAATTAAGGTCTAAAAGTTATAAGAAATGCAGCAATACTAAAAAAAATCATGTATAAAAATTTTGCAGTTACTGTGTTTTAAAATTGGGCAGCCGCATAGGAGATGCAAGTTTTTTCGGTTTAGAATTTAAGTTTCACTGGGAAAAAAAAGGATTTAAAAAGATTGATTGCTAAATTTTGAAAAAAAAAATTAATTTGAACCAAGAAAATAATTTTGAAGACAGAATATTTTTGAATCACGTAAAATTGACTTAAATCGAAGAAAATTTATATTCAAGAATTTTTGCGCTTAAATCAAGATGATGAAGCTTTTAAAAATTATTTTAGTGATTCAAGAATTTTTATTTTGAATCAAATAAATTTGATTTCAAATTCTTTATAAGAATTAAAATTTTTTTACTTTCAACACTTTATTTTTTTTTTAATCAGATCCGACAATTTTTAAGATTTTTTAGAAAAAAAAAAATTAATGAATCAAAAAATCTTTGCTATCTTGAGTTAAAAAATTTTTTTTTATTTCAAGAATTTTCCTCTTGATTCAAATTAATTTTTTTTTCAATGTATATTTTTAATTTTAATTCAACTATTTAGAGTTCATAAAAAAAATAGTAAGTCGGCTGATTTTAGTAAATAAAGACCGGCAAATTACTGTCAAAAATTTAATTAAATTTGTCATACTATAATAGATTATAACAAGATAAAAATTTTGCTAATTAAACTTTAAAAAATTGTATGATACTGAAATTTGATACTTCTTTAAAATAAACAAAATAATTTTCTTCTATCAAAATCCTCCAATTTATTAAAAAAAAAAAAAAAAAAAAAATATCAACTAATACAAATAAAAAAAATCTTAAAACAAGTCCAAATAACAAAGCAAGTAAAGACAATATAATTTTCCACAATAAAACAAAATCTCATAGTAAGTTAGATTTGAATTACACTGCACGCTATTCCCTCATTATAATCACGGAGCAAGAATGTATGTGAGAAATATTGTTTATAATATATATAAGTATTATATGTACCACTATGACTTGTTTAGTGGTAGCGTGTCCAATGTAAGTACCTAGTTGACGATTAATCGAGTCTCCCGTTGGTTATTTTCCAGCATGTGAGTCATTAGTGCTCATACGAAGTACCATTATCAACTATGTATATAAATCAGAATATATATATAATATAATAATGTAAACCCTATCGGTAAATCCATTTACCCATTGGTTATTACTCCACCACCATTATAATCATGTAGATATACTCATTATCGCTTGAATGGGTGTTTGCTCTGACAGCCGTCATTTACACGTTATTTATCACATCGTTCACACGTTCTTTGTACTTTTAAATCGCTGATGGCCTCGAGGAATCCCAAACCTAGAACCAAATACCAACTGATAGTTTAAAAAGGTTGTTATAATATACATTATATATTTCTTCTTTCTTCCCTGGGCATGCTAGAGCTCCAGTGCCAAATTTATATTAATTATTATAACTTGGAGTAATTTTCAACACATTGAGAGCGAAAAAGTGCCGATTAGCTTCGCTGTTATTTTTGAATTTTTATTATTATTTATTTGCAAACAATGCGTAAAAAATAATGGAAATAGCAAATAGCGTATTGATGATAGCAGGACTTACCATATGTCGACATGTGGATGGTCGGCTCGCGTGCGGTTTGCTCGGAGGCTTTTTAAAATTCACGGCGTCTCACGTGAGCTCAAAGACCCGTCATCGAGCTGTTAACAATCGCTCGAAGCGATTCAATTAAACTACTCAAGGTTCGCTGGTGTTAATATAACATGAGCTCCAAAAACCTATAAACGCTCTTATTTCTTCTTCGTTTATTTATTATCTCAAGAATTGCCAGATATATATAAAGAGTTGGGGTCAAGCGGCTTTACTTTCAGTTTTTACTGAGTTCGGTCCTTTTTTATGCCAGCACTTTTGTTAATGAGCTGACTCTTAATTTTAGAGTTTTTTAAGGGCTCAACAACTGTCGAAACATTCGAGGATAAGAATTGTAGCCCCCTTCAGTTGGCTAAAATTTTATAGTGGAAAATTATTGCGAGAAGACGTTCCGAGATATAACTTTTCAACTATTTTTTATGAACATTTATTTTTAATTTTATCAATACACCTTTGGCGTAAATTGCCACCTGATGTTATTAATGCACATTGATAGAAGGATTTAGTTCTATTTAATATTTAGTAATAAACCTTTTATTACCAAATATTTAGTAATAGGTACTAAATTATTTATTAAAGCCTATTTAGTTCCACCATATAAATATTTAGTAATTTTTTAACAAATGATTTATTGCTACTCAATAAATCGTTTATTGGTATCGAAGAAATTAATTTTAAATAAATTTTTAACTTACAATATATCAAAATAATTAAAATAAACAATTTTTAATAAAAATAAATGAATAAAAATTTTGTTACTAAATCATGATTAGTACTCCGTATTAAATTCTTTTATCGGTGTACTTAGCATTGATTAATTTCAAAATTAAATTTTTTCATGACCTTGAGCTTGGTACCTGGTATTACTGATGATGATATTAATTGATATAATTGGAAATATCTGCAGTGCTTTAAATCTAAAAGTTAGTCTGATAATCATCTTGCAAATTTTTGTTTATTTTTACTTACCTCATTTTTATTGAAAGTACACAGTAAAAAATTTTGCGTCAAAAAAAATTTTGTGTTAAATATTTACACTTTTATGTGTAAATTTAAGAATTCTTCTGTTAAATCAACACAAAAAAATGTTAAATATTAAATATAAAAATTTTTAACACAAAATGTTTTGACGCAAAATTTTTTACTGTGTAATTAGTTAATTATATTATTTAAACTTTTGATTGTTTTCATTGATGTTATTAGCCATAATTCTAACACTGTTAAAATATCTATTTATATTCTTACATGTACTTTTATTCTCTTTGTTTTGTATCATTTAAATTAAATAAATAATAAATAATAATAATAATAAAGCGCTAAATGCTCCCGCGGTATGAGGCGTGTAGAAGAAATATAAAAATTTTGCAAGGTTTTGGTAAAGTTACGCATTCACACAAACAAAAAAGTGAAAAATTTGTAATTTTTAATACGAAAATTAATTTAAAATAAAAAAAATTATTAATAAAACTTTTTTTTTTAAATAATTAAAACATAATGATAATAAATTTTTATTTGATATTAATAATAATTTTTTTCAATAAAATATTTTTTATCTTTTGAATAAATTAAAAATTTTAGTAAAAATAATTATTAGTTTTTTTTTTTTTAATAAAAGTAAATAAAGAGAGAAAATGCATAAGAAGTATTTGTAACCGCAGGAGGGAGTAAAGTATATTCAAAGTAGTGGCTGGATAAATTACCTGGAAGTTTACCAATTCGATATTTTTTGTTGGTGCTATTTGATTTTTTATTTCAACTTTATTTATTTACCTTTATTCTTCATTATTATTATTATTTTTATTACAGCAACGGAGTGCACGAGTAGGATAAAAAAAGGTTCACCAGTAGGGAGAAACTGATAATCTTGGAAGGGGCTTTTTAAATTGGCTCCTTTGACGCCAACGTGCCGGGATGAGTTTCATATCAGAATAATTTTCGAGAGACCCCCTCCCGCCTTTCTTTTACAATTTACTTTTTTATTTTTATTTTTATTTTCCCTTTTTTTTACACTCCTACTCGCTAACCAGAAATAACATCGCTGATTTGCTAAATACAAAATCATCCTGATGTCTTTCTGCTACTTTACTTTATACAAGATAAATTATCATTATTATTTTTATTACCATTATTTATATCACTACCGCTTCCCATTAAAATCTTTTAATTATTAATACAGTAATTACTTCCGGCGTAACATCTTAAATTACATTACATTACACATAAATAATTGTTGTTTTTTTTTTTTTAATAACAATAGTTATGAAAAATCCATATTTAACGGGTTATTATATTCAATGGACATTATTGTCATTATTATTGTCATTATTATTATTATTATTATTATTATTATTATTATTATTATTATTATTATATTAAATATAATAATATAAAGTGAAAAGAAAGTTAACAGAGGATTTCTCAAAACAAACTTAAGATTGGCGCGTGATTAATGCTAGAAAATGAAATTACTGTTGAGAAGTCGGCGCTAAGCTTATGCATACACACTAATATTAATATAAATACATATATATGTATAAATTTATATATTATATATTATACACATAGTTGAGAACCGGGAAGATGGGTAAAATAAAGTAATTGTTGCCATTACTTCAGGTAAGAACGCGCGTGTTTGGCTGAACTCGCTGAGCCGCAGAATGTGCGCAAACGCAAATGTAATAATACCACGGAATTATCCGCGTTTGTGTGTAAGTATACTATATCTATATATACGGGTAATATGCTTATAATGAGCCCGCGAATGTGTGTGCTCACTCTGTGAGAACCGCGGCAATTATGAGTTACATTCAGATCACAATCCATGAGTTTATAACTAATTAATTTAGATGTCTCAATTGCTCTTATTAATTGTTGTTATACACTCTACATTCTTAATAATCACTCACACTACTAAGTATAATCATTCAACTAAACATGTATATGATATGATTACACTTTTACATTCACGATAGAAAAATTACTGACGGTGTAAATTTAATGCGTTAATTTTTATGGTAATTTTTTATTTTTTATTAAGAAATTAAAGTTATTTTTATAAAAGTTTAAAAATTTTATTTTTACTCAAATATTAAAGACAAAAAATTGATTACTTATAAGAATCATCCTTTATAATTTTCTTATCTTACATCTTTAAGAATTTTAATTACAATTAAAAAAAAAATTAAGTCTTTACACTTGTGCGCAATTCAAATTTACAGATAAAACTTTTCTTCTTTCATTCAATTTATCATACTATCTAACCTACAATTTTTTTATACAATAAAAATTAATTATTTATTTCATTCATTAAATATCTAATTATTGTAATAATTATAACTAGCAATTTTGCAGTCACTATATGACTACCGTGACTTGTGAATAATAAATAAATAAAATTTTGCTTTATTAAATAATGACTTTTGTTAAATTGCACTGTACTTTCTTAACAATTGACGCTTTTAAAGAAATAAGATCATCCCGATGTTACACTCATCAAGAGCTTTCATTTGAGTACCCACATGCATTTTGATATATTTTTCATACATACATATATATAATATATATAAATATATGAAAAATTGATGTGGGTACTCGTATGAAAGGTCTCAATGAGCGTAACATCGGGATGAGCTTATATCTTTAAAAATGTCAATAGTTCACAAGATGCAAAGATCATTTCTTAAGTATATTAAATTGCACTGTACTTTCTTAACTATTGACATTTTTAAAGATATAAGCTTATTTTGATGTTATACTTATCGAGAGCTTTCATTTGAGTACCCACATGCATTTTCATATATTTCTCATATATAAATATATTATAATATATATAAATATATGAAAAATTGATGTGGGTACTCAAATGAAAGGTCTCAATGAGCGTAACATCGGGATGAGCTTATATCTTTAAAAATGTCAATAGTTCACAAGATACAAGGTAATTTTTTAATTATGTATCTGGAGATAGAGCATTCTTGAATACAGCCTAAATACTTATCGGTGAGAATAATATGAAACCTTGAAAAGGCACTAATTCAAATCAAGACCTTTGCAATGACACTAAATTTTATCATTTGACTATCCTGGACACAAAATTTTTTTTATTCTCTTAATAATATAGATTTAAATTTACATATTTTTTCAATAACTAAAAAAAATTGAAACTATTTCCACGAGTGGCGTTAAACTCAGTAAAAAATTTCACACGAGCAATGAAGATGATACCTGTAAATTAGTTAAAACAATTTAAATTTTCACAGCAGAATTTTTTACATCCTAACTTTTATATGCTCACACAAGATTACAATAACAATTAATAAAATGTATATAAGTATATTATCTCTATAATTTCACTTAGTTATTAGCTAAGAAACTAATAAAAGAGCAAGAGCTAGAACAATAACAATAAATATAAACAATAATAAAAAGAATCCTCAGATGTACATTGTGTTATTATATCTTTGAGGAAATAGCAGGATTATAAACGCATATACAACGTGATTACAAACATACGTCGCTCTCACTTTCCTCCTGGGAAAGTTTACGCACGGAGCGTGTTAATTATAATGCAAGTTAAGTAATGCCGATATAGCGAGCTATTAACGTGTATTCCGGTACAAGAAAAAATCACGAAGCCTTCGTGACAATGTATATGTGAAAAATAATCCATTTAATACACAATATATAACATAGAACATACAATGAAGTATACAGTATGGAGAGAAGAAAATAAAACAATAATTCATATCAGGAAGATGCATGCATAATTAATGCCGTTCAGAGTGACACGATGACGAGAGATTAAAATAAAAAGTAAGTACACGTGGAAGCGTGAATTAAAACAATTAAAAATTCATAGGAACAAGTGAGCGAGATCGATAGAGATAGCGATAATCATGAATCATGCGGGAATTATATTATGAATTAACACTTCTCAGGCGTTAAGGTAGTTGTCATGGTACAATATTGTCAAAAAATTAGAGAATATACGTGCCGCAAAAGTGTATGAGCTTGTAATTAAGTAATCCATAATTTTTACGCAAGAATGTACCCATAAAGACGCATACAATTGTTTCTGTCCGACTCCGTATGTAGATATATATTTCTTCATAAATTGTTAAAGTTTAATCCTTTATTTATAAATTACTAGATTGTCTAGTTATTTATTGAATTAGCAAATTGTCTAACTCCATTTTAGAAAATCTTCCATTTGTGCGAAAAAAACAATTAATTCAAAATTTATTATCACTTTAAAAATCAATTTAATATCTAATAGGGGTATAATATTTTTGTTTGGACTGTTGTTACATTAAAATGTTGAAAAATCACCTTCTAAAAAATAGATTAGACCAATTGCTAATTAGAACGTCGAAATACATTAAAAGACTGTCAGCTTTGCACGCCTCATAGCGCGAAGCTTTGTACCCGACTCGTCAAAGTCAAGTAATTTTGTGATCTTTAAATGCCTCTATCATAACCATATTGCAGTTATACATTAATATAAGTAGATGTACACCGAGAAAACACTTAAATTAAACCATATTTTACTTTCTAAAATCATTTCATGTTGTTATTTTGAAAAAAATTTTACATGCACGTTCTAATGTCACCCCATTTTGGATGTACCAAAGATTACTCCCGAACAAATTAATATTTCAAGACCGGGCCTTTTTTATTAGATTAAAAATTCGATGAACTGGTGCCGTATTTCATATAAGTAGCCTAGTTTACGTATTTGTTTTTTTTTTAATTGAATTTTTATTAAAATTCACTCTCTTAAATCGAAATAGTGACTATAGTGACTATTCACTATTTTTGCAGTACAGAGTAAATCACTAATTCAAATAGTGGTATACTTTTCACTACTCAATAGTAAATAGTCACTATTTCATAGTCGAAAGTCACTACGAAATACACGTAAAAAACAAATGAACTTTTATTATTTATATGACGTGAAACTATGACGCCACTTGATTAAGCTAGATTTTTTTTAGTTTGGATGCACATATAACAAGAAAAACGGGCGCTGATATTTAAAAAAAAATGAAAAATACTCTGTAAGAAATTTCTTAGTCATTATTTTTTTCTTTTTAATCAACTACACAATTTATTTATTTCTTAAATAATGAATGGGCATTATAAGGCGTGCACTTTTGGATTTTCCAAAATTTTTTTGAAAGTTTTCGACAATTAGTTTTTTTTTTTTATAACTAAAAAACGAGTACAGAACTGCAGAGAGCGTATGCAATTAATATTAAATATCTATTTTTTAATTGAATTAATCTCGGGTTATAGGCTTCAAATTTTAAGCGTAATTGTATCATCATGTCCTTAATAATTATACAAAAATTTATAATTTTCTGACGGTATTCCTTAAGTCAAAATTTAGTTAATGTTAACTAACCAATAAGAGTCAATTTGGGTTTAGCATATTAAGTTTTATGTTTGCGAGGTGAGTTAAGGGTAATACTACCTGCCTTGTGCAAAATAACGTATTTAATTTACACATATACGTACCATTATGTGTTATATGTGTTGCGATTTTAACCGGAGTTAGTCTATGGCTTCTTTGCACGACAGGCCAATAAACCGTTTCCACGGTTTACAACTAGCGTCTCTATAAAATGCTAATTTACTTTTATCTTATTTTCACCAGGATGTTTTCACCAGAGGTACGCTTTAATACCTATTTGATGATCTGCCTGCAAGTAAATATTTCCGGTGTCGATGTTGATAATATAATAACACTCAGAAAATAATAAACAGATAGAATAAAATAAAAGAGAACAATGGATTATACATAACTTAAAAGTAATTGTTGAATTAAGCTGTAATTTAATCACCTTGCCTTGCTTTAAATAATACGTTATTGTCACGTTGCCCTTTTTCATCGCCAGAACAAAGTAGGTACTCTACGGAGGAACTTTAGAGCCATCAAGATACCGCTTCAACCCTTCAGGCGATTCATCTACCAGAATAATAGAATGATAGTGAAGAAAAAAGAGTGAATTAAATTCAATTAAAATCTTTTACTCTGTACTTGCATATGTCTAGATGAGATGTTTAGATAGATGGCCCAGCAAGTGCATTTGTACTTGAAACTTCACCAAAGGATTTATTTGCAAGTAATTTTCACTCACAAAAAGCCTTCAAAATAATGCTAAGGTATTAATCTTATCCATCACAATTATCTTCTCTCCTTTAACAGCCCTCTTCAAACTTACTATAACCCGTCTTCAGGTTATGGTTACGGGACAACAATTATCAGACTTTATTAACTTCCAAGGGTTTATTAATGTTTCTATAAGTTGCTATTCAGGTCATTAATCATTGTTAAGTTCAATTATTTACATAATTGCACCACGGTGTGGTTATAAGGCGTCGCTACGGGACTTAAAATTCAGAGTTTGATGTTCAACTACAAGTTAGATTATTCAAATATTTGTTTATTATTAATTTTTAACTAAACTTTTTGGTTTAAATTGTTAATATTTTAATTAATAAGTTTAAATTATTTCAAATTGAAATTTTCTAAGTGTGAAGTAATAAATAGAAAAATGTCTGGTTTCAAAATGGCGGCGAATATATATACAGAAAAAAAATAGATTTCTTGCGTCAAAAAAATTGTAAAGAAAATTTATTTTTTGCTTTAAATCTTGATTGTTTTAAACTTCTGGTTATTAAATTTAAAAATTTTCAAAAAACTTGATGTTTTAGGCTTCCAAAATTCTATTTCCGAAAATCTTGCATTTTATAATTGAAAATTCAATTTTTTAAGTGGGAAGATAAAAAATTAAAATAAAATTTTTTTTTCAGTACTGTATAGAAGGTTTATTACAAAAAAAAAATATTTTACATTTTTTCAATAAAATTTCAGTGAGGTGATTAGAAAAAAAAATTTTCTACGCTTTTTGTCATAAATATAAAGAAGTATAAAAAAAATAACTAACAACCAAAAGATTCTTTATTAAAAATATTTATTAAACATTTTTACAATCAAAATAAACCTAATAATTATTTTTTAGATTTCTTCATAGGCGCCAATCCATCTCCATACTCGGAAACATTTAGCATTCGTGATCGTTTTAATGCGCCGGCACCGAGTCCATGCTCCTTGGATTGTTTGTGCCTTATTCTTTCAGGCCTGGAATAAAAACAAAATACACGAGTTATGTGACTGAAATAAGAGGAGAAAAAAATCCTGAATAAAAAAATATTCAGCTAAAATTATTAAAAAAAAAAAAAAAAAAAAAGTGTTTTTTTAAAAATTCCAAGCTTTTACTGGTCTGAATTTTAGGATATGAATATTAGCTAGAATCAGTGGTCCCACTCATCTTTATTATTAAAACTGGGTAATTTTGATGATTCGATGTAAACGACATGTGGTCCACATTGGGGGGTGCCCGACGGCGGTGAGGACAGGACATTATAATGAGAAATTGACAAAAAATGATTCGCTTCAAAGTGAGATTATACCGGTGAGTAGAGCGTGACTACCAACGGCCGTGCCGAATTATTTTATTTCTCATATATTCTCATTCATTTTTTGTGTGTATACATATTCTTAGCGACTGTTCTGGGTATGCTCAGCGACATCACACGCTCATCATATATCTGTACCGCCTACGGTTAAATCGTTGAGGACGCATAGCCCAATACACCAACAGACAGACAGCCTCAATAGAAGGGAGAGACTCTTTCGAAAGGGATTCAGTAGTAATAACGGCAACATCATTAGGTAACTAAATAAAAGTGTCATCAGTTATTGTCTGTTGTTACATCACAAGCTGACGTTTAAATTTTTCCAACCGTTTTCCCGGCTCATTTAACAACCGTGAGAATTCAATGGATTGTGTATTGTATATATTAATAGTTTTCACCCTCAATTGCATCATTAGATCTCTATATTTCTTTTTTTTTTAATTTAAAAAATTAAAAAACTCATTGTTTAGATTAATTAAATATTTTTCTTGTATAAATTTTGAAACATTTTCCTGCTTAACTCAAGACTTTTGTTAAATTGCACTGTACTTTTTTAACTATTGACGTTTTTAAAGATATAAGCTCATCCTGATGTTACACTCATCAAGAGCTTTCATTTGAGTACCCACATGTATTTTTGATATATTTTTCATATATACATATATATATATAATATATATAAATATATGAAAAAATGATGGAGGTACTCAAATGAAAGGCCTTAATGAGTGTAACATCGGGATGAGCTTATATCTTAAAAAATGTCAATAGTTCACAAGATACAAGGTCAATTCTTAATTCTGTTAAATTGCACTGTACTTTCTTAAATATTGACGTTTTTAAAGATATAAGCTCATTTCGATATTACACTCATCAAGAGCTTTCATTTGAGTACCCACATGCATTT